>PVKP010013822.1:0-54534 GCA_004027715.1 Plecturocebus donacophilus | reverse complement strand
TTTTTTTGAGACAGAGTCTTGCTCTGTCGCCAGGCTGGAGTGCAGTGGCGCAATCTCGGCTCACTGCAACCTCCGCCTCCTGGGTTCAAGTGATTCTTCTGCCTCAGCCTCCCGAGTAGCTGGGAGCACAGGCGAGTGCCACCACGCCTGGCTAATTTTTTTGTATTTTTAGTAGAGACGGGGTTTCACCGTGTTGGCCAGAATGGTCTTGATCTCTTGACTTCATGATCTGCCTGCCTTAGCCTCCCAAAGTGCTGGGATTACAGGCGTGAGCCACCGCGCCCTGCCCCTAGATGTATTCTTATCTCTTCTTTCGTAATTTTCATCTCTGCATTTTTACTCTGTATTTTGAGATATTTCTTCCAGTCAGTTTTGGCGCAGAGGGCTTTTAAGCAGGTAATGAACATGACTAGAGTTGCCCTTTAGAAACATCGATCTTCCTGGGCAGGCAGGTTAGCAGGGCTGACTGCAGAGGTGGGGAGGTCAGCAAGGAGCCAGGGACAAACCTGAGCCAGGGCAGGGGGTGGGGATGTTGAGGGGAAGGAGAATCTAGAATGGACTCCATCTCACCCAGCATTAGTTAGCAACTATGTGAATTGATGAATGACTGACTGAATGGACACCCAGGTGACCACCATGGGTGACTGGGTGAAGAATAGGGATGGTTTATCACGTGAGACTTGCCATGGCAAATTAACAGGAGCCACCCTGAGATAAACTAAGCCTAAAGAGGATTTTATCACAAGGATACCAGAGTGTCTCATGAAACCCAAGGGCCAGGTGCAAAGAGCCTTTAGAAAGCCAAGGAGGAGTGCGTCTCCACCTGACCTCTGGCTTCATCCGTCAAGCAGCTTGCCCTCTGCCTTTCAGCAGTCTCTTTTGTCTTGCTCTGGGGACCTCATCTCTTCCCTGATTTCAGTCACCTGTGACTCAGATGTCTCCTTGATTATCCATTCTACTACCTCTTGGACATTTGCTCCAGGGAGTTCACATTTCCCAAAGTGAACTCACCATTTCCCCTCCAAACCCAACCATTCATTCAATATATTTTTAACCGGGACTACAATAATGAGCAAGATGGGTTTTTCAAGTCTATGCTGGTATCGTGCCAATAGTAACAAAAAGGTATTGTGCACTTAAACATGAGTGAAGAGGGTAGATCTCACATTAAGTGTTCTTGCTACATGAAAATCAAAAACAAAACAAAATGAAAACAAGAGGCCGGGTACAGTGGCTTACACCTGTAATCCCAGTAGTTTGGGAGGCTGAGGCGGGCCGATCACCTGTGGTCAGGAGTTTGAGACCAGCCTGACCAACATGGAGAAACCCTGTCTCTACTAAAAATACAAAATTAGCCAGGCATAGTGGCACATGCCTGTAGTCCCAGCTATTTGGGAGGCTGAAACAGGAGAATCTCTTGAACCTGGGAGGCGCAGGTTACAGTGAGCTGAGATCGCACCATTTCACTCCAGCCTGGGCAACAAGAGTGAAACTCCATCTCAAAAAACAAAACAAAAAAAAAAACCAAGGCTAGGTACAGTGGCTTGCACCTGTAATCCCAGCACTTTGAAAGGCCTAGGCAGGCGGATCACTGGAGGTCAGGAGTTTGAGACCAGCCTGGTCAACTTGGTGAAAACCCTTGACAACTAAATAGAAATGCAAAATCAGGTCCTCTGATCCCATGCCCTCAGTCTGCCTTCATGCCTCCCCCACCGACCCTAAGCCTCTGATTTATCTCGTTTACTGTAGAGCAGATGCAGGCAGAAACAGAGCTGTGGAGATGCAATGAGAGATACAGTTGGGCATGGTGGTGGGCACCTGTAGTACCAGCTACTTAGGAGCCTGAGGTGGGAGAATTCCTTGAACCTGGGAGGCAGAGGTTCATTGCACTCCAGCCTGGGCGAAAGAGTGAGACCCTGTCTCTAATAAATAAATAAATAAATAAAACAAAGGGATACACGGAAACTTGGAGGTGTCAAAGCTGTTTATTACCTTGACTGTGGTAATGGTAACATGAATGTAGCTTATTTCCAAACTCACCAAATTGTATATATTAATTATGTGCAGTGTTTTTGTATACTAATTATACTTCAATGAGGCTGAAACAAAAAAAGTTGCACAGGACTGTGTTGGAGCAGGACACTCTGCAGTCACATAAGAATGGTGAAAGAAGATGTGCAATAAAAGAGGAGCTTCATATTTTTTTAAGTCTACTCCGCTTCTCCTCTGCGTTTCCAGTGTAAAGTATGGAAAGCTGGGTGTCATCCTGGGTTTTTCCCTCTCTCACATCCCCTATAACCCGTCAGACATCAAGTCTTGTAAATTCTACCTCCTAATTCTGTGTCTATCCTCACTGCCATTCTCTTAGTCAGGTCCTCTGATTCCATGTCCTCCATCTGCTTTCATGCCTCTACCCCACCCCAGGCCTCTGGTCTGTCTCATTTCCTGTAGAGCAGATACAGGCAGAAACAGAGCTGTGGAGACACAATGAAAGACACAGCTGGCCCAATGAGCTTTTGCTGCATAATCATTTTGCCATGTGCACAAAATCTCAGTGGCAAACACACATTTACTCCCATGCTCGTGGTCTTCGGGTTGATGTTGATTGGCTTGTCTAAACTGGACTTGCTTGGGCAGCTCTGCTCAGGCTGCCCGTCTGGCTCAGCGGGGCTCTTCCTTGCTCTGGGCTGGGATCAGGTCTGTTCCTCACGTGTTCATTCTGGGAGTCCAGACTAAGGAAGAATCTTCCAAAGAAAACACTCTCAGTTTCCTTCCCTTAAAAGCAGACCCATAGACAAGTCCATGGGTGCAGTGAGCTTCATTGTAAAGTGATCCCAAGAAATACAAGTGAGGGAGTGACAAAGTCAGACAGAGAAGAGAAAAGCAGCCAATAAAAAGCCTGTTACCACTGTGATCAACTAGTCCCACTGGGGACCCTCTAAGGAACAGGAAGTCTGACTTCCAGCCCTCATTGGTTGAAGGCTGTCCTTAGGAACATTAAATTCCCTACACTTTTGGCCTGCCCTGTGCTTGCAAAAAACAGGCTCCCAGGGTGATGGAGAATGCCTCAGACACAGAAAAATGTGAACCCGAGAAGTGGGAGGCTGACAGCCTGCATGAGAACTATCCACTGCACCTGCATGTGGACTTGAAGACGGGCTCCGAGGATATGGGCTGAGGAATCCACAGTGTCAGGTACACTCTCTTTGCATCCATAGATCAACTCTCAGGAAGACTCTGATTGGCCTTCTTGGGTCCTGTGTCCATCGATGAACCAATCACCATGGTCAAGGCCTTAGGGCACCAGTTCTGGGGCATGTGTTCTCCTCTTGGAGTGTACAGAGTGAGAAAAGCCCCACTGAGCCCATGACTGGATTCTACACAGGAAAGTGAGGAACTAGTACAGTAGCTCAAGCCTCTTTGGTGGACTTCAAGAGACCACAAACAAAAGCTCAAGTTTTTTTTTTGTTTGTTTTGTTTTTTTGAGACTGAGTCTCGCTCTGTCGCCTAGGCTGGAGTGCAATGGCACAATATCAACTCACTGCAACCTCTGCCTCCCAGGTTCAAGCGATTCTCCTACCTCAGCCTCTGGAGTAGCTGTGATTACAGGTGAGCACTACCACACCTGGCTAATTTTTTTGTATTTGTAGTAGAGACAAGGTTTCACCATGTTGGCCAGGTTGGTCTTGAACTCCTGACCTCAAGTGATCTGCCTGCTTTGGCCTCCCAAAGTGCTGGGATTACAGATGTGAGCCACTACGCCCAGCCTCCAGTCATTTTTGCTGTCACATACTCTGCCCAATAGCCTTCCATCCTGGAATGGGTAAGGTCTCGTGCTTTACATCCCACTGTGATGCCATTTTCTTCTTCTTCTTCTTCTTTCTTCTTCTGTTCCTGCTCCTGCTTCTTTGAGATGGAGTCTCGCTCCATCACCCAGGCTGGAGTGGCATAGCCCAGTCTCAGCTCACTGCAACCTCCGCCTCCCAGGTTCAACTGATTTTCCTGTCTTAGCCTCCCAAGTAGCTGGGATTACAGGTGAGTGCCATGACGCCCAGCTCATTTTTTGTATTTTTAGTAGAGACAGTGTTTCACCATTTTAGCCAGGCTGATCTCAAACTCCTGACCTCAGATGATCTACTGCCTCGGCTTCCAAAAGTGCTGGATTACAGATGTGAGCCATGCTCAGACTATTTTAATTTTTTTAATGAGACAAGCTGATCTCAAACTCCTGGGCTCAAGTGATCATCCTGCCTCAGCCTCCCATGTAGCTGAGATTATAGGCATACGCCACCATGCCCAGCTGATGCTGTTTTGTATATACTGTGTGCTTCCAGTGGTTAGCTCCTCATTTAAATAGCACTCCTGCTACCAATTTGTTTTAGTTTGGCTCCTTTTGTTTCTTTTGTAACATGCATCACATACTACTTGAAATTATACACTTCTTTTTTTTTTTTTTTTTTTTTTTTTTTTTGAGATGGAGTCTCATTGTGTCACCAAGGCTGGAGTGCAGTGGCACAATCTCAGCTCACTGCAACCTCCGCCTCCCAGGTTCAAGCAATTCTCTGCTTCAGCCTCCCAAATAGCTGGGATTACAGGTGGCTGCCACCACTCCCAGCTAATTTTTCTATTTTTAGTAGTGGCAAAAGTCAAACGACAGAGAAGAGAAAAAGAGTGGCAAAGTCAGAGAAAAGAAAAGCAGCCAATAAAAAGCCTGTTACCACTATGATCAACTAGTCCCACTGGAGACCCTCTAAGGGACAGGAAGTCCGATGTCCGGCCCTCATTTTAGTAGAGACAGTTTCACCATGTTGGCCAGGCTGGTCTTGAACTCCTAACCTGATGACCCACCTGCCTCAGCCTCCCAAAGTGCTGGGATTATAGGTGTGAACCACCGCACCCTGCTCAGGGAAGTGGGTTTTCATAGCTCACTGCAGCCTCAACCTCCTGGTCTCAAGCAGTCCTCCTACCTTCAGCCTGCAGAGTTGTTGGGACTACAGGTATGCACCACCACACACATATTGCCCAGGCTGGTTTCAAACTCCTGGGCTCAATTAATCCTCCAGCCTCAGTCTCCCAAAGTGCTGGGATTACAGTCTGGAGCCACCATCCTGGCTGTAGTTGTTCATAATTATATCTTTAGTGCCTGACATGCTACAGATGCTAAAATAATAATAATTGTTGAGTAAATGAGTAAGCAGCTTTTGAGGGGGAGAAGATAATGAGCTCCATTTTGGACATGTGGAATTTAGTAAAAACTATGGCTAACCTCACTGCCCAGAGACACTCATATCTCAAATTTAAATTGTGTATTAGCAATTACAGAATCTTAGGTTTGGAGATTCATAAACTTAAAGACACAGGATCTCAGGGTCTTGGAGTCACTGAGTTATCCAAACTTAGGTCTCCCAGAGCCAGAGGGGAGGATAAAGCACTGACATTTAACCTAAATGAGACTGGGGGCAGAGGCATAACCACCCGGATATTTATGTAACATTTGTGTGAAGGTGCATATAATCATTTTCTGAAGAGGGATCTCAGCTTTTATCAGATCCCAAAAGATAAAGAATCAAGGACTATGTTAACATTTGTGTTCAGAAAGAAAACAGGCTGGGAGCTGTGGCTGATGCCTGTAATCCCAGCACTTTGGGAGGCCAAAGAGGGTGGATCGCTTGACCCCAGCAACTCGAGATCAGCCTGGGCAACATGGCAAAGCTCCATCTCTACAAAAAAATATAAAAATAAGCCAGGCATCGTGGTGTGTGCCTGTAGTCCCAGCTACTCGGGAGGCTGACGCAGGAGGATGGATTGAGCTCGGGAGGTTAAGGCTGCAGTGAGCTGTGATTGTGCCACTGCACTCCCGCCTGGGCAATCGAGCAAGACACTGTCTTAAACAAACAAGCAAAAAGTAGATACCATTTGTGCCTGCCAGTTAAATGGAAATTAAAAAGAGATCAGTCATATTCAGCACTGGCAAAGATGTGGAATAAAGGGCACTCTCATCCATTGTTGGTGGGGTGGCAGTTTCTATCAAAATAAAAAATATTCATGTTCTTTAAATCTCATTTTACTTCTCAAAATCTTTCCTATGAAAACATGCACACAAGTAGACAAGAATTTATATATCTGAATATTCACTGTAGTATTGTGTATAATATTTTAAAATTAGGAAGAAAACCCAAGTTCATAAGTTATGCAATGGTTAATTATGGTTTACACCATGAGATATACTAAGCTACCATAATATGAGCAAGGGAGATATTTATGTACTGACGTGGAAGGAAGTTCATGATGTATTTTTTCTGAGGAAAAAAGGTAATAAAATGTGTATGTGTAAGCATGTTTTCTTTTAGTTCTTAAAAAAATGACAGTAAGGCCGGGCACGGTGGCTCATGCCTGTAATCCCAACACTTTGGGAGGCCAAGGTGGGCAGATCCCTTGAGGTCAGGAGTTCGAGACCAGCCTGGCCAGCATGGTGAAACCCTGTCTCTACTAAGAATACAAAAATTAGCTGGGCGTGGTGGTGGGTGCCTGTAGTCCCAGCTACTCAAGGAGGCTGACGCAGGAGAATTACTTGAATTCAGGAGGCAGAGGTTGCAATGAGCTGAGATCATGCCACTGCACTCCAGCCTGGGCAACAAAGTGAGACTCAGTCTCAGAAAAAAAAAGAAAAAAGAAAAAAACTGCCTGTTCCATTCAAGACCCGATGCCTGGAGCCACTTGGGGCACTCCACCTGTCCCCCAACAGGGAGGGTGCAGAAGGCTTGTGGTTCCCACCACTTCCCTTGGGGAAGCCAGTACCCTCTGTCCTCCCCTGCTCTTATGATCCCCTATTCCCCTAGCACCCAAGGTTTATATCTGTCCCTCCCTGGAAGCACTGAAGATTCATTCCACAAGAGGACTGCAGGCAGAGGAGGCGACCCCTGGACCTGGAGTCCTGCTAAGGCCATATCAGCTGAACACTCCTTGATCTGCCCCTGTCCCAACTCCACAACCCCTGTGAGGTGATACCCAGGCCTCTCACCGTGGCAGTCGAGTCCCTTCATGAGTGGCCCCAGTCTTCCCAATGTTCCCACTCTGCAAGCTCTGCCAGCCTAGATGACATGTCTTTCCCTCTTCACATCCTCAGAGTTCCCACCTCCAATACCTTTGCTTTTCCCATTCCTGCTGCACAGAAGTCCTTTCCCATCCGAAATGCCAGTCTTTTCTCTCCCAGTCTCCACTTGCTGACATCTTAGTCTCCTATTCATCCTGTTCACGTCACTTCCTCCAGGAAGTCACCCATGTTCCTTCCAGCAAGGACGGTCCTCTCTCTTCTGAACCTCCACATCTATTTTATGACTCTCAGTGCCAAGCACTAGGAATGGCACAGACTGAGTGTCAATTCATGTTTATTAAACTATACAGATTAACACTGCAATTTTCCAGATGAGGAAACTGAGACCCAAAGAGAGACAGCAACTGGCCCAGGGTCACCAGCATGCAGATGCCTGCCATGATGTCTCTGCTTCTTGTGTCTGTGGGCCTCATGGAAGCACTTCAGGTATGAGCATCCCCCACTGTCCCCATCCCAGCAGGGAACTGAGCCATCGGCTTCTTCTGAACCCTGGATGGAGAAAGAGAGAGAGGAAAGAATGCCTGATACTTCCCTTGGGGATCATTCATCCTAAGGAAACAGCTCCAGATGCTAGTCTTAGGGAAATTACAGCCAGAAGTTCCCAATCCCCTTCCCCTCCAGGTGTGTTTGGGGCCCTTGGTGCCTTTCTCAGTGGAGAGCAGAGCTGGATGGCAGGGGACTCATTCTCCCAGGGGCCTATCCTCTCAGTCCCTGCTGCTCCTGCCCCCTCAGGCCCAGAGTCACCCCATCACACGCCGAGACCTATTCTCTCAAGAGATACCGCTGGACATGGCCCTGACCTCCTTTGATGACCAGTACGCTGGCTGTGCCACCGCCATGACAGCTGCTCTCCCAGATCTCAACCACACAGAGTTCCAGGCCAACAAGGTATATGCAGACGGCTGGGCACTGGCAAGCAGCCAATGGCAGGAACGCCAGGCCTGGGGTCCAGAGTGGAGCCTCAGCCCTACCCGTTCACCCCCGCCACCTCCAGGCTTCCGCGATGAGCATGGGGTGGCCCTCCTGGCCTACACAGCCAACAGCCCCCTGCACAAGGAGTTCAACGCAGCAGTGCGTGAAGCAGGCCGCTCCCGGGCCCACTACCTCCAACACTTCTCCTTCAAGACACTCCACTTCCTGCTGACCGAGGCCCTGCAGCTGCTGGAAAGGAACCAGCGTCCACCCCGGTGCCACCAGGTGTTCCGAGGCGTGAACCGCCTGCGCTTCCGAGCAGGGCCTGGGGCCACCGTGAGGTTGGGGGGCTTTGCCTCTGCCTCCCTGAAGAATGTTGCAGCCCAGCAGTTTGGTGAGGACACCTTCTTTGGCATCTGGACCTGCCTTGGGGCCCCTATCAAGGGCTACTCCTTCTTCCCTGGAGAGGAAGAGGTGCTGATCCCCCCCTTTGAGACCTTCCAAGTGATCAATGCAAGCAGACCGGCCCAGGGGCCCGCCCGCATCTACCTCCGGGCCCTGGGCAAGCGCAGCACCTACAACTGCGAGTACATCAAAGGTAGGAGGGCAAGCGCTGGTCAGCACCTGTGCAGAAGGTGGGCCTTCCCCATCCACCAGGGACTTCGGCAAACCCAAGCCCCTATATCCTGTGTCCCAGGGACACATAAATACAGCCAGTCATATCCACCAGCTCACAACCCCTTCCATCTAAGGGGAGACATAACCTTCTGAGGGGTGTACTTCCTGCCCCTGGAGGGATCTAAGCCATAGCTGGCCACTTGCCTGCTGGGAGGCTGAGGAGGGTATCCTGGCCAAGGCAGGGGTCTCTGGCCATTTGAGTAGGCGAGGCGACCTGGTCGGGCTTTTCTCCTGGTTGGAGGCTGGAAGGGAATTATTTTCCAGCCAGATTATTGACACCTAGACTGCTGTTGCCAGAATTGAGTAGGATCCCCACCCTCAGTTTCTGAGAAAAGTGCATTTATGAGATGGAAGAGGGATTCTGTGCTGCAGGGTGTGCTGGGTGGGGTGGCAGGGGCAGGAAGACAGCAGTCAGGTGATGTGCCCCTAAGGTCCAGTTCAGGCTGTGATCGGGAAGTGGTGGACGCTCCTCCTGTCCATGCCCCCAGCACAGCCCAGAAGAGGAACCATGAGGATGGGCCCAGGTTCTTAATTTCTGAAGGGCTGTGGGCTTCACTTCCTATTTTGAACAGCATCAGGAGTGTGCGTGAGTTGACAGAAGGTGATGCAGGCATGTGAAGAACACAAACCAGGCTGCAGCGAGGCATGAAGAAGGAGCGATGAGTGTGGCAGGGAGGCAAAGTTACAGGCCCAGGGAGCAGGAGTGCCCCAGAGTGGACCCTGGCTTTAATGGCCCACTCCCTTCTGGCCCTGCTGCCCAGGGGTTGAGGCAAACCTAGTCAAGGGAGATTCCACCATGAAAGAGCAGAATTATGGGGAAATGCACCAACTTCTAGAACAAGTCAGGGATGGACCACCAGGGTTTGGGAGTCCCTTTCCATCCTGAGAGCTCCTGAGCCTTTCATTCTTTACTGTTTCTTTTCTATAGACAAGAAGTGCAAGTCTGGGCCTTGCCATCTGGATAATTCAGGTAAGGCCTGCAGGCACCTGTGGGACTCAGTGCAGGGATGAGCAGCCTGCCCTGGGGTTGGCCCCATCACCTGGATCTTTTTATTTCACAATGGTGCGATCTCGGCTCACTGCAACCTCCGCCTCCTGGGTTCAAGTGATTCTCCTGCCTCAGCTTCCCAAGTAGCTGGGATTACAGGTGCATATCACCACGTCCAGCTAATTTTTGTATTTTTAGTAGAGACAGAGTTTCACCATGTTGATCAGGCTAGTCTCGAATTCCTGATCTCAGGTGATCCACCCATCTCAGCCTCCCAAAGTGCTGGGATTACAGGCATGAGCCACTGCACCTGGCCCACCTGGATCTTTTTATAAGAAAACAACTTCATAAATTGAAAAAAAAAAGTGCCCTCTCTGAAGTGGCACCTTGGGGGTTGCCAGCTTCAGCCAGGGAATGTGTGTGTGGGAGAGCAGATGGTTAGGGGAGAAGAGACACCTGCTCTCCAGCCTGAGTCTGCCTGTCCCTTGCAGTAAAAAGCCAGTCATCAGGCCCCTGAGAGATTCAGGCTGCACTGAGCTGAGAGATGGGAGGGCTGCTCCCCACAAAGTCCTCCTTGGGTCCTTCTCTTCCTCCCAGTGCAGAACCCAATGTCTCTGTAACTGCCCTCAGGGCTCCCTCAAACCCAGCTTGAAAGGTCATGAGGCCAAGCTTTGGATGCTGGAGGCCTGGGCTGTGGTCCAGGCTCTGCTCTTTGTTTATGACCAGACCAGTCTCTCTCTGTGCCTCAGTTTCTCCATATATATAAATAGCAAATTGGACCAGATGATCCCCAGCTGTGACTCTTCTCTTGGACATTTGGTGTCTCTAGATGGGAATGGGCCATTTCCATGGAAGAAACAGTAGCTCCTCCCCAAGCCTTGGGTGCTCCCTCTGTCCTTCAGGACTCTGTGAGTGGGCAGGAAAGACTCCCCGCCAGCTTCCTCTGATCCACTCCAGGTACATCATGCCATTCATCCTCACCACATCCCAATGGTACTGTCATCACCTCTATTCTGCAGATGACAGAACCAAGGCACAAAGATACAAAGAGGAGACAGAAACCGACTTGTACCACCCAGCTACTAAGAACTGGAGGCTAGGGAGCCTAGCTGTAGAGCCAAACTCTGAACCACCACACCAGGATGGTCCCTGCCCCTCCCCAGACATCATCTCATCTTTTTTTTTTTTTTTTTTTTAAGTCTTGCTCTTGTGGTGCAGGCTGGAGTGCACTGGTGCAATCTCAGCTTACTGCAACCTCCACTTCCCAGGTTCAAGTGATTCCTTCCTGAGCCTCCCGAGTAGCTGTAATTACAGGAGTGGGCCACCACGCCTGGCTAATTTTTGTAGTAGAGATAGAGTTTCGACATGTTGACCAGTCTGGTCTCGAACTCCTGACCTCAGGTGATCCTCCCGCCTCAGCCTCCCAAAGTGCTAGAATTACAGGTGTGAGCCACAGCACCTGGCCTTCATCTTATCTTTACTGCACAATAATCTATGGGAAGGCGGCAGAGCAGGGAGCATTACCCTCTTATGTGATCAAGTGAGACCCAGAGATAGAAGTTACTTGCTCAAGATGACAGTGAGATAGTGGCAGATCCAGGACCAGAAGCCAGGTTTCCAGCCTCCAACCCAGCCATCTCTGAGTTCTGATTATGTGATTCAAGGCACTGGAAAGTTTAGGATTTCTCCTCCGAGTCCACCCCGCACCTCTCCTACCAGGGTTTGGGCAGAGGAGCCAAGTTCAGCCACAGCAGATCCCACTCCAATCTTCATGTTTCATCCCACTCTGCAGTGCCTTATTTGTGCCAATAGAAGGCAAAAAGTTAGACCCAATGACCTCTAGAAGAGAAAGTGGGACTTAAATTGGTCTCATCTGTCTACCTTCCTAAATTATTTAAAAAAAATTTTTTTTTGAGACATGGTCTCACTCTGTCACCCAGGTTGGGGTACAGTGGTGCTACCACAACTCACTGTAGCCTCAAACTCTTGGGCTCAAGTGATCCTCCCACCTTTAGCCTCCCAAGTAGCTTGGACTACAGATACATGCCACCACACCAGGCTAATTTTTGTATTTCTTGTAGAGAAGGGATTTCCCTATGTTGTCCAGGTTGCCTAAAATTTTTTGTTTTTTGTTTTTTGAGACAGAGTCTCACTCTGTCACCAGGCTGGAGTGCAGTGGCACAATCTTGGCTCACTGCAACCTCTGCCTCCTGGGTTCAAGCAATTCTCCTGTCTCAGCCTCCCGAGTAGCTGGGACTACAGGCGCACGCCACAACGCCCAGATACTTTTTTTGTATTTTTCGTAGTGACAGGGTTTCACCATGTTGGCCAGGATGGTCTCAATCTCTTGACCTCGTGATCCGCCTGCCTCGGCCTCCCAAAGTGCTAGGATTACAGGCGTGAGCCACTGCACCCGGCCGCCTAAAATGTTTTTAAGCCGGTCAAATTTAGCAGCGGGGGGACTGTCCATCAACTTTAGTGATACTGGTGTTAGTAAGTTCTGATAACCCAGTACCGTTGGACCACTCCTCCCTAAACTTTATCTTCTCCTTTGCCCATGGCAATTTTATGTGTCAGTCTGTCTAGCTCACTCTGCCAATCTCTCCACCTTCTATCTGCATGTCCCCACTTTGCTCCTGTGCCCCTAAATACCTCTCTCTCTCCCCACCAACCCCTCTGCCTGTTTTCCCTGCAGCCATAGGGCAGAGCCCCCTCTCTGCAGTCTGGGCTCTGCTGCTACTGCTCTGGTTCCTCACGGTGAGGCCCTTTCCAGATGGTCCAGGCTTCCTTTGATGCATGAGACACAGGACAGCCTTGCCCGCCACCTCTGCCCAGCCTGAGGATGTTGGCCGTGTGTGCTTTCAGTGTAACCAAGATTCCTAGCAACTCCATCTGCAAGGAACTCCAGGACCTTCTCTGGTAGCTGTCAGACCTGCTGGGGGAGAAACAGGAGACAATCTGGGGACTGAACTTACCCAGGGTTCTAGGAGTGAGACTCTGAATAATGGGTTGGGGCCAGTAGGGGGATTGGGGGGTACTTCAAGACAGGTAGAAACTCACTTGGAGATAGAAAGGACTTTTGCTGATTTTGGGGTGACTGGAGAGGAAAGCACTTGGACATAATACCTACTGGTGTTATTCAGATGCCTCACATGTCCATCTGCAAAGCTCCTGTTCACTCCTCCAGGAAGCCTTCTCTGACCTCTCCCACTGGGCTGGGGTAGGGACCCTGCCTCTACGCTCCCATACAGAGCCCTGGATGCTTCTCTATACTACGTGTCCATGTCTGTCTGCCATGTCAGACTGTGAGCTTCCTGAGGGAAGGGACTGGATCTGAGGCACAGAGGTGGTGTGAGGAAATGTGTGAATCTCAGAAAGGGAAAAATGCCTATGAGTGGCTGGTCCCTGCACTGCCCCTGCCTTGGACACTGTCAAGCTCTCAATGTCCACGTGTGGGAATGGGGTGGACAGCGCCTAACTCCAGCACACTGAGAGCAGGAGAGACAGAAAAGAGAGCTCTCGTCCTCTGCCAGCACCGCAGTCAAATCCCAGTCATTATATTTGTCAGCAAAGGTGTAATTTCTGCTCTAATCATGATTTCTGAGACTCCTCGCATCATGGCTCATGGTAGCCTTGAACTCCTGGGCTCAAGTGATCCTACCACCTCAGCCTCCCAAGTAGCTGGGACTACAGATGTGTGCCGCCATGCCTTTTTTTTTTTTTTAGACAAAGTTTCACTCTTGTTGCCCAAGCTAGAGTGCAACCTCCACCTCCTGGGTTCAAGCGATTCTCCTGTCTCAGCCTCCCGAGTAGCTGGAATTACAGGTACCCGCCACCACACCCAGCTAATTTTGTATTTTTAGTCAGACAGACATGTATTTTTCTGTGTTGGTCAGGCTGGTCCCGAACTCAGGTAATAGGTAATCCACTGTCTTGACCTCCCAAAGTACTGGCTTTTTTTTTTTTTTGAGATGGATTTTCACTCTTGTTGCCCAGGCTGGAGTACAGTGTTGTGATCTCGGTTCACTGCAACCTCTGCCTGTCAGGTTCAAGGGATTCTCCTGCCTCAGTCTCCAGAATAGCTGGAATTACAGGTGCCCACCACCACATCTGGCTCATTTTTTGTATTTTTAGTGGAAACAGGGTTTCACTATATTGGCCAGGCTGGTCTCGAACTCCTGACCTTGTGATTCACCCGCCCTGGCCCCAAAAAGTGCTGGGATTACAGGCGCGAGCCACCGCGCCCAGCCATAATTTTTGTATTTTTTGTAAAGACAGGGTCTCCCTATCTTGCCCAGGTTGCCTAAAGTTTTTTTTCTTTTTAAGCTAGTCCAATTTATCAGTGGGGGGTTATATACCAACTTTAGTGACAGTGGCATTAATAAGTTATGATAACTCAGCACCATGGACACCATTAATACCCAGACAGCTGGGGAAGCATTATTTCTGGATGTGTCGGTGAGGGTTTTCAGCAGGAGATTGGCATGTGAGTTGGTGGACTGAGTGGGCAAGTTCCAATCTCAATGTGGGAGGGCATGGAGAGGACAAAAAGGCAGGAGAAAGGCAAATGCATGCTCTTTCCTAGAGCTGGGACATCCTTCTCTTATCATTGGGTATCAGAACTTCAGGTTTGCAGGCTTTAAATTCCAGGACTTGCACCAGTGGCCATGAGACAGACCTGAAGTACAGACAGACCTGGACCCCCAGCTTCCACCACCACAGACCTCAAGGGTAATACAGGATATCGAGGAGGTGCTAGGTACACGCTTATTTTATTGAATTGGGAATCTGGGGCCAAATGTCCATAGGGCCTCCTGTCTGGAAACTAGACTGAGAATCCCCAGTCCTTTTCCCTGCGCCCCTAGGCAGGGAAAGGTAAGAGCCAAGGCCCTGCAAAGCAGCCACCTAGGAAAGAAGACAGGAAATGTGGCAGTTCTGTTTCTCAAAATAACCAGCATGCTCACCAGGGACAGCTCTAATACCCAGCACCAACAATTCTGTGCCTCCAAGACTGTCCTTTGTAGAGTTCCTCTTTTTTTGGAATTAGATCTCTGGACTTCCTTTAGTTAGGGTGTGTAGACAATGAGTGCTCCCTCGTGGATTGTGAAGTCAAGTGTCCCAGGGTCTTAGGAGTAGTGGGGAGAGACTGGCTGGCCTAAAGCCCAGCAGCCACTTGGCCTTGGCTGTCCCTTTCTGGAGGAGCTGTGGCTGCAGCAGATCCTGTGACTTAGTCCCAGTCCTCACAGGGCCTGCATCAGCACCAGGAGGCTCATGACCAGGGCCATGGAGAAGAAGATGCCCAGGAAGAAGCGGTCCAGCACACGGGCCAGGCGCTTCCAGTCCTCATGGCAGCGCTGGGCAGCTCGGTGGCTGTGGAAGGTATTGGCAATGGTGGCTACATGGCGCAGCAGGGCTTCCTGGCGGCACAGACACCGTGGCTCACGGCAAGGGCCCTCTGGGTGGCCAGCCCCTCCCTCAGGGGGCTGAGGGCTAGGGGATGACTCAGGTGGCCTGGACTGCCCACAGGGCTCCCCTCTTTCTCGCACACACAGGCCCCGTGCCAGGTGTCCCAGCAGGAGGGCCCTAGCCCAGGCTGGCACTGGGCGGGCACTGGGACCACAATAATGCAGGTTCATGATAAGGATGGTGAGTGCTGTTGAGAATGTGACCATGGTCATAGTGGCCATGTAGTACTTCCCTGCAAGAGAGAGAGCCAGTTGAGACTCAAAACAAAAGCCTGCGGATCCTCTGCAAAAGCCACCTCTGCACAAATGGAAATAAGCCCAGCATGAGGCACTCCAGACCCTCCAAGCCCCATGGATGGAAGCAGGAAGGAGGTAGGGGCCTAGTTCTTCCCATCCTTCATTCATACATGTGGGTCATCAGAAGCTACTGCTCCCTAATTGCTCCCCTCACTGCTACAGGCTGTACTCATACACAATCCAGAACAGTCCTATTCTCAAATAACGATGGACATGAGCTGGGGCAAGATACACATCCTTTCTGTACAAATGGAGATAACCAGAGGACCTACTTCCTAGGTTTGTGATGATGCTTACCTGAGTTAATAAAGGTCAAGTGCTTAGGGGACTGCCTGGCACACAGCAAGCACTCAATAGATTTTGCCTGTTAGTAGGCTCTGATGTTCCACCACCAAATAGGCCTTGTTCTACCATCAAGGCCCAGTTATGAGGGGTGTTGTCCCCAGAAGGGGCTAATCTTTTCCTCTCAGTCTGAAAATCAGGACACGTTCCAAGGACGCCCCTCTCTCACGCTCTGAAGCTGGGCCATTCCGCAGACCCAGGTCCAGTCGAGGTCCCACCCTGGGGGGACCCCCCGTGCATCGTCAGCCCCCCACCCGCCCTGCGCCCCAGCTGCTCACCAATGAGCGGCACACTCTCGGCCGGCGGCATGCTCTCGGCCAGCAGCAGCTGGAAGACGGTCAGGGCCAGCAACACGGTGACGCCCAGCGACACCTTCTCGCCCGAGTCGGCGGGCAGGTGGAAGGCGAGCGGCGCGAGTAGCGAGATGAGCACGCAGGGCAGCAGCAGGTTGCACACATAGGCGGCGGCGCGGCGGCGCAGCAGCAGCGTGAAGGTGACGTCGGGGTAGGGCTCGGAGCAGCAGCCGTAGGTAAGCACACGCCGTCGCGCCGGCATGCCCAGCACGCGCCACTCCACGTTCTCCACGAAGTCCGCCAGGCTGCCGGCGGCGCCGCGCGGCCGCACATCCAGCTGGTGGCCGCCGTGGGTCCAGGAGCCGAACGTTAGCCCGCAGCGCTGGGCGTCGAACGGGAAGGCAGCCACGTCCACGCGGCACGAGCTGCGCGTAATGGCCGGCGCGTCCCAGCGCACGGCGCCATCGTGGCGCAGGACCACGTTGGTGCTGGTGGAGCCTGGCGGCTGCGCATCCGCCCTGTGAACAGGCGGGACGGGGCTCACCCAGGCTGTTCTGCCGGAGGAGCAGCCAGCCGGGAGCCCAGGGCAAACCCCCAGGGGCTGAAGGAAACCAAAACTTCTCCCCAGAATATTGAGGCTGGTTAAGTTCGAGACACTTACGACACAGGGGAGCACCCGGCCCCAGCCTCTGCTGGCCTGATGGCAGGACATCAGTCCTTCCTTGCTGGAGACAGCACTTGCTTATCCAAAGGGCACCAGCAGGCACCAGAGGAATCTGGGAACAGATTTCACCCTCTTCCCACGTTTTCCTGCCTTTTAAAGGTTGGAACTGCCCTCTCCTTTAGCTTGCCACTATTTATAACTTACTGGCTCTTTCTTGAATCTCTGTTTAAACAAGGACCCTAAGCCGCTGCCTTCAAAGAAAAATACTTTTGAACTAAGGCCTCTCCTGTGAGGGGTACAGCAGGTTAATAAACTTCTGCTTGTTTTTCTTTCGTTAATTTTATTTTTGTTTTCAGAACAAAGCCACATAGAGGGTGAAGTGCATCTAGAGAGACCCACTGCCTTTCAAGGCCTAGAAGGGGTGGTGCCTGAAGGATCCAGAAGGGACACAGACTAGCCAGAGGATGTATAAAAAGGCCTCTGCAGGCCAGGCGCGGTGGCTCACGCCTGTAATCCCAGCACTTTGGGAGGCTGAGGCGGGCGGATCATGAGGTCAAGAGATTGAGACCATCCTGACCAACATGGTGAAACCCCATCTCTACTAAAAATACAAAAAAATTAGCCGGGCGTGGTGGTGAGCACCTGTAGTCCCAGCTACTCGGGAGGCTGAGGCAGGAGAATTGCTTGAACCTGGAAAACGGAAGTTGCCGTGAGCTGGGATCACGCCACTGCACTCCAGTCTGGTGATAAAGCAAGACTCTATCTCAAAAAAAAAAAAAAAAAAAAAGGCCTCTGCAGAACCCAGAGGTACCTCTGGGCCATACAGTGACTTCCCTTCAGGGCCACCTGCAAAACTTTTAGAGGGGTTCCCAGAGAAAATATGCAGAGCTATATATGTTGGCTGAGAGACACAGAACCCTGGTCAAGGAGACAATAAAGCAGTGTTCCAGAGAGCTAGGTCTTGGAGGTAAGAGACCCTTAGACAGGCTGTTGAGGGAGCCCTGAGAGACCTGGAGTTAAGTGTGCCCTAGAGAGGCCCTTGTGATTCAGACATTTGCCCTGGACCACACAGTAGGTTCCCAGGAGACGTTCACCCTGGGCTGGCCTGGGACGGCCTAAAGTGGGGGTGCCATGGAGGGGCTGTGAATGCCGGGCAGCTTAGAAGGGTCCTGGGGGAAAGCTTCCAGGGCAGCATGGCAACTGGGTTAGGTGGTAGGGAAAGGGCATCAGTGCACACCCAGGGCCAAGAGGGGCCCAGATAGGCAGTACTTGTTATAGAGTACGATGTCTGGCCGCCACACAAGACTGCTAGGGATGCGGATGGCATCCAGGCCACCATAGGCATTGGGGTCCCATCGAAGGTAGGCATCTGTCCACTCCTGCCGTATCCACAGGTACAGAGTCAGCACCTGGTTCCGTTCATCCTAGTGGGGGCAGGGAGTGGCAGAGATGTGGACATGTATGTCTTGCCCTGTCTGTACACACTCACCTGCAGGGCTCTGGTCAGCACCCACAAACCCAACTTGTCCATACTGTCCAGTTCCCACCCAGGCCTGACCTTGCCATGTGACCTTAGTGGGCTCTTCTTTTTTCTGGGCCTCAGTTTCCTCAGCAGTTATGTGGGGTAAGAATCCCTGCTTAGTAAGGATTCAGTAAGTTCAAGTGTGCAAACTGTTGGGTACAAGGTAGGCACCCAACAGCCAGTACCCCACAGTTAGTAACTGTTACCATTGTTGTTCATATTGACATTTACAGAAAAGGGATTCCACGGAGAAGAATCCCAGTCTCTCGCCCCTTCATTTCTTGACACTGAGACAGCTAAGATTCCACAGCTGTATCACCACCACAACGTACCATGTCGATGATCTGGGACAGTGTCACCTCCAGGGTCACATTCAGAGTCTGGTCTGTGTCTGCCACAGGTCTCAGGGCACTTGTGTAGTTGGTGAAGAGGTCACGGAACAGCTTGAGAGCCAGCCGGCCCTCAGCTCCCAGGCACTCTGGAGGGGCAGTAAGGAGGGCTGTCCATCTCAGGCCCTAGTCCCGGGGCCTCTGCTCCCACCCTCCACTGCCAGGGCTGGGGCCCTGTCCTTATGAATGCCCTCCTGGTGTCTGCCCTCTCTTGCTCTAGCTGTGGCTCTAGTTTCTCCCTGGCCTGCCTGCAGGGACACATGAGGTAAAGGCCATGGAGTGAACTGGTCCTATCTTCTGGTACCAGGCTGACAAATTTCTCCTCCACCCTTCCCTTTCCAAAGACCTGGAGTCTGCCTGCCTCTCCACAAATGCCAGAGCAACCCAAATAAGCCCCAAGAGTACAGTCTTTCACCCAGAGATTCTGAACCCCACTGCTCTGCCCCCTCCAGTCTCTCTCAAACCTGTTTCTGTTAGGGTTATAACAAGAAGGACCCATAGACCACCCCCTTCATTCTCCCCTGTTTAGCCAAGCTTATAACAGAAACAGCCTCAGGCCTTATAAACAGGGCACCTAGATTTCGGGATGTGGTCGTATGTGGCTCTCGAACCCAAGATATTGACCCCAGTGAATAGGATGTCAACCCTAAGAACCAGAATACAGTTTTTCTTAGAATAGCACCCAACCACCTGCAAACCCCTACATAACCCCTATAGTCTGTAAGCCAGGCGGCTGCCTTCACTGCTTGTGGTGAGACAGCCTGGCAAGTTAAATAAACTTGCTAAACCTGACCCTGGGTCTGTCTCTCCTTTCTTTCGAATAATCTTATATTTTGGTGCCAAAACCCAGGATGGGAATAGGTGCTGGCCACTATCCTTTCTTCCATGGCTACCCACCTGCCCCACTTCCCCGCCTGAACCTCTTTCTAGACCCAGGAAGGAATCTCAGACTCTACCATTGCTGGCGACCTCATCCACCATCAGAGCCTCAACTAGAGTGAGTAAGAGAGACTCTTGCAGTTTACTGGGAACCCTTGACCGTCTCCTGCCTTCCTGAAAGACCCAATGCTGGGCCAAGGGCTTCCTCCGGCCTCCAGGCCTCGGGCTCCTTCTTTTCAGGGATGCCTGACTCGGCAGCTACCTCCTCTATTCCGGATGAGTCCCACAGGACAGGGGACGTTCTCTCCAGCTGTCCCTATCATCAGCAGTCTTTTCTTCCTCTACCTCCCTCCTCCAATTGCTATGTGTGCCTCTCAGTCTACCCCTCCCAAAACTACCCTCCTTGGGTGTCTCCTGCCTAACCTTAATGATCTCGGCCTTTGTTTAGAAGTCCATCCTAAAAGGCTTATCTTTTGCTGCAATACTGCTTGGCCTCAATACAAATTAAACAATGGTTCCCAATGGCCCGAAAATGGCACTTTTTTTTTTTGAGACGGAGTTTCGCTCTTGTTGCCCAGGCTGGAATACAATGGCACAATCTTGTCTCACTGCAACCTCCACCTCCTGGGTTCAAGGGATTCTCCTGCCTCAGCCTCCTGAGTACCTGGGATTACAGGCAGACACCACCACACTCAGCTAATTTTGTATTTTTAGTAGAGACAGGATTTCTCCATGTTGGTCAGGCTGGTCTCGAACCCCCAACCTCAGGTGATCGGCCCGCCTCGGCCTCCCAAAATGCTGGGTTACAGACATGAGCCACCGCGCTTGGCCAACAAAAATGGCACTTTTAATTTTCGTATACATAGAGACTTAACAGCTTTTGCCATCGCAATGGGAAATAGTCTAAAATTCCTTATGTTTAGGCTTTCTGCACTCTCCATAGCCATCCTTCCCTCTGCCAGTCCTGTTCTACTTTTCAAATCCCCTTCGCCCCCTCCAAACTCGACTAACCCCATCACCCTCCCCCAAGCCCCGGCTGATGACTCATCTCCTACCACACTCCCCACAGCCCCAGCCAACAACTCCTCTTCCATTAATCCTGGCAATTTTTCTCCTTCTTAAACACATCATGACCAGAGCATCGTGATCCTCCACCGTACACCCCCACTCTGGCCCTCCCCCTTTCCCCACTCTCTCTAATCACCCACTTCTAACCCTAAGTCCTCCTGTCTCCCTTACCCACTCTCAAGCCCAACATGCCCAGCCACCAGCTCCCTTACTTCCCCTCTGGGAGGTAGCAGGGGCCAAAAAAATCATCCGTGTCCACGCTCCCTTATCCCTCTCTTATCTCTCCCAAATTAAAAAATGTCTCAGGTCCTTCTGCTCCGATCCAGACACTTATATCAAAGAATTTAAATATCTCACCCAGTCTTATGAACTTACCTGGCATAATCTCTATACTATCCTCTTCTCCACTCTCCTCCCCAAAGAGAAGGAAAGAGTGAAAAGGCTCAGGGCCATCAACGATCTTCACTGGCAAGACCCTCCTAAACCAGTAGGGGCCGCCGCCATCCCCTGGGAAAAAGCAGCCTGGGAATGACCAACCCAGAGATCCAGGTCAAGCATCTGATAACCATATAATCACTTGCCTTATTGCAGGCCTTAACAAGACTGCCCATAAGGTGTAAATTTTTAAAAGCTCAAAGAAATTTCCCAAAAGGCAGATAAAAATCCTGCCCAGTTTCTTTCCCACCTTACAGAGGCCCTCCAAAAATACACCCATGTTGATCCTGCCTCTCAACAAGGCACCATAGTTCTTACACTCATATATTTCCCAGTCTGCTCCAGACATCAGGCGCAACTTAAAAAGGCTAAAGCTGGCCCTCCAACCCCACAACAAAAACTCCTTAACTTGGCCTTTAAACCAAAATAGACAAGGCCCAAAGAGATCACACCAAGCATCAGCTTCAAGCAGCAGCCATTCACCAGCCTAAACAACCTGGCTGTGGCACCCAAGGGCACCAAACTCCCGATAGCTGTACATCTCCTGGGGCGTGTTTCAAGTGTGGCAAAGGCGGCCACTGGGCACGAGCATGTCCCAATCCAAGGACACCAAAAAGTCCTTGCCCCATTTGCCAACAAACAGGCCACTGGAAGTCTAATTGTCCTCTCAACAGACCCACACCCCAGGACGCCCATGCTCTCGCCAAAACTAAAAGTGAAAAATCCCTTACACTTCCGCAGTTCCTCATCCTAGCCACTAAAGACTAACGGGGCTCAGGGCCCCAAGCCCCATCTGCCATCACTGTATTGGAGCCCAAGTTAACTCTGCTAGTAGCAGGTAAGCCAATCTCTATTTTTAATTAATACCAAGGCCACCCACTCAGCTTTGCCTGAATTCTCAGGACCAACTCATCCTTCTCAGATCTCAGCTGTAAAAGTTAACAGACTCATGTCCACACGCCACAGACCTCTTACTTGTTCCCTATTTAATACCGTTTTCTTTTTTTTTTTTTTAAATGGGGTTTCACCATGATGGCCGGACTGGTCTTGAACTCCTGACCTCAGGTGATCCCACCGACCTTTGGCCTCCAAAAGTGCGAAGATTACAGGCGTGAGCCACCGCGCCTGGCAATACCGTTTTCTCACACTCTTTCCTTGTCATGCCTCACATTCCCATTCTGGGCAGGGACCTCCTAACCAAATTCAAAGATTCCATCACCTTCCTCTGGCCCCCACAACCAGAATCTCTCCTCCTCCTCTCCACTACTGCACCAGCCCTTGACCCCTCCCCCCAGTAGCCACTCCCTACCTCCCTTGTTAATCCAATAGTGTCGGATACTACCACCCCTTCCCTAGCAGTACACCATGACCCCCTCAAAATCCAATTAAAATACCCTTCCAAATTCCCTAATATCCCCCAATATCCCATCTCATTAACTCATCAAAAAGGCTTACTGCCCATCGTAAACAAACTCCTCTCAAGTGGACTTCTCAGACCAACCCATTCTCCATATGATACTCCCATACTCCCTGTAAAAAAAGGCAAACAGTTCTTATCGACTTTTCCAAGACCTCTGGGCTATCAATCAGGCAGTCCTTCCCATCCATCTGGTAGTGCCCATCCCTTTCAACACAATCAACTATACTGCCATTAATCTGAAAGACGCCTTTTTTACCATTCCTTCACCCGGACTCCCAAAATCTCTTTGCCTTCACTTGGACCGATCCTGACCCCTTCTAGTCAAGACAACTCACTTGAACAGTCCTCCCCCAAGATTTTAGAGACAGTCCCCTACTGAGTCCAGCTTGGCCAGAGACCCCCACCCAGACAGCACTGAAGGCATTAAGAAGCAAATGCCCAGATAGAACAGCAAAGTGGGACTATCCAGGGGTGCCAACAGCCTTCCAAAGCTGAGAACCTCAGGGTCTGACAGCATTTCGGGCTGAGGGCCTCCAGCAGACGCTGATCCGTGTTTATGCTCTCTGAACAGGTGATTATTATTAACAAACAGGTGTTCAGTGTTTTCTCACAGAACAAAAATAAACCAGGTAGGCAGCTGGTGCCTGCTTATCACTCAGCCACGGGGGCAGGGTCACATATCCCATGCTTAAAGAATTGTTTTAACCGGTGTAATATATATACTGTTTTTCTACTTTAGAATGCCCCAAGTAGTTTTCCACTTGGGTATGGGGGCGGCTAGGTTTTCCTTGTCGCTGTTCTTAGCAAACAATATATTTCATCATACACTCAGCATTTCTCAACAGTCCCCATTTATCTGGACAAGTTCTAGCTCAGGACCTCACCTCCTTAAACCTCTACCCTAGCCTGCTTCTATATGTAAATGATCTTCTCCGTAGCCCCTCCCTAGAAGACTCAGATTCATACTGTTACCCTTTTGAACTTCCTCACTGATAAAGCCTCTCTTCCCCTTCCCTAATTTCCCTCACTGGAAAACATAACCTCAAGCTGTCATGTATGCTCTGTCACTTTCTTCCAAGGGGCCTCCACTCTCCTCCTGTCCCTACACATCAGCTGAGAGGAACAGCCTCTCCCCATAGCGTACCAGATATTAAAAGTCTTATTCTCTCTCCCCATTCCCACATGATAAAAAGGTCTTAACTCACCTGTTCCTTGCTCATCTGCAAGGAGAGTTTATCCGTAGGACTCTATCAGCCCTCATAAACCCTCTAAAAGAGGCCACCTCCCCATACAACCCCTATTAACTCTTTCCCCTAGATACAGACTCTGATTCTTCCTCAAGTGCCTAACTCTTTTAACCCACTGCCTCTGCTCTCTCAAAGTCCCTTCTCACTTCTACAAAACTCAATCTCTCAATCTCTCTCACTCCTTGTTACTGCGCTCCAACTCTACACTTGCGTCCCATTGCTGGACCTGTTGTTCCCTTCCTCTACTGCCTACTCAGCTGCCCCAGTTTCTCAGCCCTGGGACCATATTCCCATTTGCTTCTCACACACTGTCCAAAAAGGCTCTGCCTTTGTAGACAGAGCCCTTACCCTCACTAGAAACTATCCCACTGCCCTCACTAACAGAGCTACCAAACTTCTCTCCACATATACTGCAAATGACGACTGCGCAAAACTCCCTCACCCTGCCATCCAAAGTCCCATAACCCTCCACACCCCAAAACTTGGCCAAGCCCGCTTATGTGTCACCTCTTCCAGCAGACACATATACATAGGCACCATTCCTCCCTCTGCCTGTGGCTCAGCTCAAACCATCTCTCATCCCTCTTCCCATACCTCACTCCTAGTAAATTATTCAGTTTCCTCTGAAGCTCACAGCCTCTTTACCCAGCCCCTGCTCATTACCTCCTCTCCTGCCTCTCAAATTTGGAAACCCCTTCCCCAGACAGGAGTTCTCAAAGAGGTCTCTCTCTCCTCCTCACTCTAAGTTGCTGAAGCTGAACCAAGTCCCTCCAAACAAGGAACCTACACACTCCAACACCTGTTCTCAGTCCACTTGTCTGTTTGCATTAACACCTCAGGCATCTTCTTCCACTGCGGATCCATAACCTACTTACTTCTGTCTCTCTACCAACTAGACAGGTACTTGCACCCTAGTCTACCTTACCCTCAACATTAACCTTGTCCGTCCAAACCAAGAACTCCCTGTCCCTGCTACACTACATGCCCACCCAAAAAGAACAATACAGTTCACTCCCTTATTAGTAGCCCTTGGAGTCACAACTAATGTTAGGTTAAAAGCAGGAAGCCTAAGAACTTCGTTATCATATTTCTAGTCGCTCTCTCAAGACTTCCAATCGTCACTAAAAAAAACAAAACAAAAAACAAAAAAACCCAGACTCTATCACTCACCTCCAAAACCAACTAGACTGTTTAGCAGCAATCACCCTACAAAAACCACAGAAGCCTAGACATCCTTGTTAGGGACGGAGCTGTGCTGCCTCAGAAAACCCCCTCAGCGCAGGCTGACCCCACCCCCGTCTGATTGCTCTGCAGCTGCATCCCTGAACCCCTACCTAGGTGCCACATCAAGGCTGCCAGATGTACTACAATTAAGCAAAGCCTAATTACAGCCATCCTGGCAGCTCTGGCAGCTCAAGGGAGGACAGGGAAAACATGTGTTGGTTATTCATACTTGTAAATTCCTGTTTGACACATATCTGTAAAAAAAACTCCTGGTTTCTCTCTTTTTTAAAGACTGCCGCCACAAAAGTCACAGGATGATGTATTGTAGGTCTGTTGCAAGTTAACGAACTATCTCTGTGCCTGTTACCTGAAATCCCCTTATGCCCCTCTCACCCCATAAAAACCCTTGTCTTGTAAGCTCGGAGCTACCTCCTCTGTTACAGAGCAGCCCAGCAGGTTAATAAAACTTTCTTGCCTGACTTGGGGTCTGTTCTCCTTTCTCTCACCTACCCTTTACACCCCTCACTGCTGAAAAGGAGGTCTGTGACTCTTTTTAGATAAACAATGCTGTTTCTACCTCAATGAATATTGGTTAGTACAAAATGCTATCAAAAGGCTCAAAGACTGAACCCAGAAAATAACAATTCTTCCTCCTGACCGCCCTGGCCCGCTTGGCCCCTCAGCTCTTGGGCCCCCCGGCTGCTCCCCCTCCTTGGCCCTGCTATAACTCTCCTCCTCCTCTAGTCTCTGGCCCTTGCCTTACCCCTTCTCACCCAGTTTCTGCAGAATTGAATCCAAGCCTTTACCAGCAGCACAATACAAGGCATAAGGATGTTCCAGGACTACCAACTTGCAAGCCAGCCTCACCCCAACCAACATCCCTGCTCAGCAAGAAGCAGCTAGAAACAAACAATGCCCCCCTTCCCCTTTCATATATATATATATATATATATATATGAATGTTTTATATATATATATAACAGAAAACTGGAATGCTAGGGTCACAACAAGATGGGCCCATAGACCCCCCCATTCTCCCGTTAAGCCAAATTCATAACAGAAACAGCCTCAGGCCTTGTAAACAGGGCATCTAGGTTCCAGGATATGGTCGCCCCTGGCTCTCGAACCCAGGATGTTGACCCCAATGGACAGGATGTCGACCCCAATAGACAGGATGTCAGCCCTAAGAACCAGAATACAGTTTTTCTTAGAATAGCACCCAGACACCTGCAACCCCCTATATAACTCCCATAGTCTGTAAGCCAGGCGGCCGCCTTCAGTGCCTGTGGTGAGACAGCCTGGCAGGTTAAATAAACTTGCTAAACCTGACCCTGGATCTGTCTCTCCTTTCTTTCGAACAATGTTACAGTTTCCACTTCTCCATCTCAGCTGGTTTCTTCAAAACTTCGGATATGATGGAACATTCCCTTTTTCTGAAAACGCACTTCCCTACGCTTTCCTGACACACATTGTCCTCAATCCCAGAACTAAAGATTGTTTCTGAGAATCCTGTCCTTGGCTCCCTTCTTTCTCTTCATCCCAGATTTTTCTCTTGAGCTCTAGACCCAAATAGAGTACAGTCCACTCGTGAGTTTCCCACAGGCACCCTAAACTCTGAGGGAACAAAATACGAACTCAATTCTTTCCTCCATGCTCTGAAACTTGCTTCTTTTTTGAGACAGTCTCGCTCTTCGCCAGGTGCCAGGCTGGAGTGCAGTGGCTGATCTCAGCTCACTGCAACCTCCGCCTCCCAGCTTCAAGCAATTCTCTTGCCTCAGCCTCCAGAGTAGCTGGGACAACAGGCGTGCGCCACCACACCTAGCTAATTTTTGTATTTTAGTAGAGACAGGGTTTCACTATGTTGGACAGGATGGCCTCGATTTCTTGACCTCATTATCTGCCTGCCTCGGCCTCCCAAAGTGCTGGGATTACAGGTGTGAGCCACTGCGCCCGGCTGAAACCTGCTTCTTATCCCATGTTCCCTATCTCAGCAAACAGCGTGCCCTCAGCTGGATTAGTGACCTCAGCTGGAAATGTGGGAATTATCCCTCCCTTCTCCCTCTCCCCCCTCCTCCCCGGAGAATCCAGTCAATCTCCAGATCCTGTCAGATTCTTCTAATCTTCCAGATTTCACTAAACATTGTCTTGAGTCCATCCTCTCCCCTCCAGGCCAGGCCCCTCCCCTTACTGCCATCCCCCTCCCCTTACTGCCATCCCCTCCCTAAGGCTCACCTTTTCCTACCCGTTCCATGCCCATAGACCATGCTTTTAAGCATACACATCTGACCAGGCCAGTATGCTGCTGAAACCTTTCAGTGTTCCCCATTGTCTGCAAGAGAAAGCCCTGGCCTGGCCGGCAGGCCCTTCAGCATCTGGCCCCCCTGATTTTCCCAGCCCCGTCTCTGGAGGCTCCCTGCTCACTGCTCCCACCCCAGCCACGCAAGTCTCCTCTCACCCTCTTCAGCACCCCTCTCCTCTACACTCCCCGATTAGAGAGCTTGCTCTCAGAATAGGTACTGAGGAGACAGATGAGAGAGACCACATGGAAAGGGATTTGGGGAGGACGGGAATAGCAGCACTGCCAAGAGAGGCCAGGGCTGGGGTACTGAGCTTCATACCTGGAGGGAGTAGAAACAGGAACAGAAGGCCCAGGCTGAGGTGGTGGCTCCGGAGCCCCATGGCCCTGCCACAGTAGGAGGTGGGGCGGGTCTCTGGGTGTGAGGCCTCCTGGCCAGACCTAGGGCAAAATTAGGCCCAGCTGGCAAGGATGGTGTGGATAGTACCTAGAAGTCAGAAGTAAGACTGAGATCTCTGGTGGGTCCAGCCACCCTCTAAGGAGCCCTGCAGCCCATCCAGTCTTCTGATCCTCCAATTGGTGCCTGCCCCTGGACTTTAGTGCTTGGTCCTTCTTCTCTGCTGGGCCTTGCTTCTTCTGGCCTCTGCCTCTGCCTTTTCCTATGCTCCCCACCCGCTTTGCTTTTTGTTCTCTCTCTGCTTCCTTCTGTCTTTCCCTCTGTAGGTTTCTTGGTCTCTCTGCCTCCGACTCTGATCGTCCCGTTCACCTCTTTGCACTCTCTCTCCCTTTCTCCTGCTTCTGTTTCACCCTTCCTTCTTTCTTCCATTCCCCACACCTGGACTCTAGATGAGCCTGCTGCTCTCTCAGCAGAACAGGGACCAGGGACTTCCCTCGATCAGCCTAGAGGAGTCCAAGGCACAGGACAGCAGCCCCTTCCTCTCTGTCCTTTCATTGCCTTAATTATACATGTGCCCATGACAGCAGAGCAATGAAAACTGACACCTCAGGCCTCTGGGGCTTGAATTATTCAAACACTGTAAAGCAGCACACAGACTCAGACTCAGCTCAGGCCCACCCTCGGGGGTTGGAGAGTACAGGTATGCTGGGTCAGGGCATGTGGAAGACCAGGGCTTCAGAGTGTGAGGGGCCAGGGTCAGTGGATAGGTAACTGTCCGCCCATCTTAGCCACCATTGCCTTAATTCTGGAGGTGGAGGTTCTCCTTAGACCTGTAGCTCTTCTCGCAGTGCAGGACTAGACACTCCAGGCTAGGCGCTTTGGGCCAAGCAAGCCCTTCCCTCCTGGTGGGAGTGGTGTTGAGCCTCAGGCTACTCCAGGTGACTCAACGGAGCAGAAGATGTAGTCCACATCCTCTCCTCAGACTCCCTGCAGTCATTCCCATCTGAGCCTCAGTTTTTTCACCTTGCCCAAACAATGTGGGCAGTGTGGGGGAGCAGGGCAAGCACAGGCTTCAGAGTCACTTTCAGCCCTGTCTTATGAGCACTCTCACCTGGGTAAGATATTGAAACTCTCTGGGTTTCAGTTTTCTCAGTTTGGGTAATGGGATTAACTGCTCATCTTGCACATTGCAAGGATCAAGTGAGATAACCTGATAGTGCGAGGCACTGTCTAGCAGAATGCCTAAGGTACAGCAAGTCATCAACAGTCTTTACACTGTAGTCCCGGTGAGGTAGTCAGGCTATCCTCAGGAACACATATTTAGAGTCACAGATATTTATTGTGCACAGTTTTGATTATTTTTGTTCAAGTTGACCAGCTGCCTGATCAACAGCAGGAGCACATACTTCCCTGGCAATCACGTCAACAGCCATGACTTCGGGCACCATGGATATGCCAGTGATTCCCTGCTCTTTCTTGACTAAGTTCCCTCTCCTAGATCCTATGCTTATTTACAACCACCTTCCTAACATTCCCCTCTGGATGTCAGACAAACATTCACATCATTTCAAACTGAAGCCTCAGAAATCCAGCATTCACTCAAACTAGTAGAGGGGAACTGTCCTTAACTTGTTGAAGAACAACTACCAAAAACCCCTACCACTAGGGTATACTTAATGGTGAGAAACTAGAAGTTTTCTCCCTAAAATTAGAATAAAGATGTCCCCCTCTCGCCACTCCTACTCAACATCATATTGAAGCCCTAATTAGTTCAATAAAACAAGAGAAAAAGATAAAAGGTTGGGAAGGAAGAAATAAAACTATCTTTGTTAACTTTTTTTTTTTTGAGATGGAGTGTTACTCTGTCAACAGGTTGGAGTGCAGTGGCATGATCTTGGCTCACTGCAACCTCCACCTCCCAGGTTTAAGCCATTCTCCTGCCTCAGCCTCCCAAGTAGCTGGGATTATTTTTGTATTTTTAGTAGAGACAGGGTTTCAACACCAGCCAACTGTTTTCTTTTTCCTTCCTTCCCTTCCTCCCTCCCTCTCTTTTCTTTCCTTCCCTTCCTTCTTCTTTCTTTTTTTCTTTCTTTTCTCTTTCTTTCGATGGAGTTTCACTCTTGTCACACAGGCTGGAGTGCCGTGGCGTGATCTCGGCTCACTGCAACCTCTGCTTCCTGGGTTCAAGCACTTCTACTGCCTCAGCCTCCTGAGTAGCTGGGACTACAGGCGCACGCCACCACGCCTCCCCCTAAATTTTGTATTTTTAGTAGAGATGGGGTTTCTCCATGTTTGCCAGGGTGGTCTCGAACTCCTGACCTCAGATGATCCACTCACCTCACCGTACCAAAGTGCTGGGATTACAAGCGTGAGCCACTGTGCCCAGCCCAACTGTTTTCTTATATACCAGCAATGAACAATTAGAATTCCACACTAAAAACACATTGCTGGCCAGGGGCGGTGGCTCACGCCTATAATCCCAGCATTTTGAAAGGCTGAGGTGGATGGATCACCTGAGGTCAGGAGCAAGACCACCCTGGCAAATATGGTGAAACCCCTTCTATCTCTTCTAAAAAAACAAAAATCAGTCGGGCGTGGTGGCGTGCACCTGTAGTCCCAGCTACATGGGAGGCTGAGGCAGGAGAACTGCTTGAACCTGGGAGGTGGTGGTTGCAGTGAGCCGAGACCACGCTGAGAGGGGAGACCCCCTCACCTCTAATTTCACCTCCTCCCTCCCCCTTTCCAGAAGGGAAGGAGGGTGAAGAAGGGAAAAAAAATGAAATAAAATACCAACAAGCTGGGAAAATGACTCCCTCTTTAGTTCCCAGCATCTCTGCTATCTGTTAACCTTGAAAGAGCTGCAAATTAATGTCATCTCTGCCAGCTGGAGCCCAGCACTAAGTCACGCCCCCACATCTCCAACGGACCAGGCTCCCTCCTGGAAACACCTCTGCCAACAGCTTGCTGCTTTTGTCTTGTCTCTGTAAGGCCCCCCTCCCTTGCCGTCCCCCCTTGAGCTGCGTATGAATTAGCAAATCTATGAAGTCAAAAGATTGTAAGGTCGAAAGTCTAGCAAATGGACAATGACATAGTTCCGCCCCAGTTTCTCCTTCAGCATAAGCCTATAAAAGGGGAGAGAAGCTGCAGCTCAGGGAGCTGGGTGAATGAGGCTGCAGCCCCCTGCAGCTCCTGGCCAAATAAAAAGCCACTTCCTCCAGTGTTCCAGAGGTTTGTTCCCCGCCGTGCCTGCTTCAACGTCACTGCACTCCAGCTTGGGCAACAGAGTGAGACTGTCTCAAAAAAACAAAAATAAAAAACACACTGCCATTTTAATTAGCACCAAAAAAATACTTAAGAATGAATATATATAACTTGATCAAGACAGTTGCAAATGGGCCAAAAAAATAAAGAATAAAAAAAAGAATATATATAACAAAATGTGTGCAAGATCTATATAAAGAGAACTACAAGATTCTGATGAAAGATAATGTTTAAAAACAGCTACGTGAGTAGAGAGATGCAACATTCATAGGTAGAAAGACTCAATACTGTAAGATGCCAGTTCTTTCCACCTTGATATATACATTCTATGCAATTTTAATCAAAATCACAGCAAGTTATTTTGTGGTTATCAACAAACTAATTCTAAAGTTTGCAAGGAAAAGGAAAAGACCCAGAATACTAACATTGAAGAAAAATTGGAGAACTGACACTACACTACCCAACTCGAAAAATTACTATAAAGCTACAGTAATCCAGGCAGTGTGATAGTGGCAAAAGAATTAAGACATGGATCAATAGAACAGAACAGAGAGTTTGGAAACAGATCAACACAAATATAGTCAACTGATCTTTGACAAAGGACTAAAGGCAATTCCATGGAGAAAGGAAGGTTTTTTCAACAAATGGTGCTGGAACAACTAGATATCCATAAGCAAAAAAACAAATGACAAAACAAAACAAACCCCCCCTCCCAAAAAACAACAAAAAGGAAATGGAAACTATACTTTCCACTTTTATATTTTCACAAAAATTGACTCAAAATGGATCATATGTTCCAGCAATTTCACTTCTAGGTGTATACTCAAGAAAAATGAAAACGTGTCTACACAAAAATGTGTATATGAATGTTCATACCAGCATCATTCATAGTAGACACAAAATGGAAACAGTACAAATGTCATTCAACTGATGAATGTATATAAAAAAAGTTGAGCCAGGTGCAGTGGTGTGTACCTGTAGTCCCAATAATTAGGAGGCTGAGACAGGAGGATTGCTTGAACCCAAGAGTTTGAGGCTATAGTGCACTATAATCGTGCCTGAGAAATAGCCACTGTACTCCATCCTGGGCAACATGCCAATATCCCATCTCTAAAAGAAAAAAAAAAGTCATAAGTCATATATCCATAAAATGGAATATTACTTGGCCATTTAAAGTAACACAGTACTGATACATGCTACATGAATGAACCTTGAAATCTTATGCTAAGTTAAAAAAGCCAGTCACAAGACCACATATTGTATGATTCCTTTTATATGAAATGTCCAGAATTGGCAAATCTATAGAGACAAGAAGTAGATTAGTGGTCATCTAGGGCTGGGAAGATGTAGGGATGATGGCTAAAGGCTTCAGGGATTTTCTGGGATAGTGATGAATATGTTCTAAAACCAATTGTGATTGTTGTAGAACTCGGCAAATATAGGAAAAATAATTGTATACATTGAATGGGTAAATGTATGATAGTGAATTATACCTCAATAAACCTGTTAACAAAAGTTCATAAGAGTTAGCTGAAAAAAGAAAACAATCGCAGAAATAAGAAAGAGATCACAGGCACTGGGCACGTCAATGATAATTTCAATAGTTAATTCATGATTCAAACAACACTCTTTAAGGAAGATATTATTATCGTTTGTGTTTTACAAATGTGGTGACTGAGACATAGGAATAATTTACCTAAAATTCCATAGCACAGAACACTGGACCTGGCATTTGAACATAGATAACTGGGGTAAGGAGACATTCCTTTCTAAATTACATTGCATCTTTTAAAAACAAAATAGTGATCATACAACTGCACTCTAGCCTGAGTGACTGAGCAAGACCTTGTCTCAAAAAGAAAATAAAAATAAATAGATGTGTAATATGATTTACTACATAACTTATGAAGATTAATATAAATATTTAAATAGCAGATTAGACATAGCTGAAGAGAGATAACCAATGAATTCCAAGATAGATCTGAAGAAATTACCTAGAATACAACCCAAGGAGACAAAAATAAAGAAAATAAGAGATTAGGAAACAGGCCAGTCACAGTGGTTCAGATCTGTAATCCCAGCACTTTGGGAGGCCATGGAGGGAGAACTGCTTGAGTCCAGGAGTTGGAGACCAACCTGTCTCTGCAAAAACTTATGAAGTTAGCCAGCCATGGTGGTGTGCACCTGTAGTCCCAGCTACTTGGTAGGCTGAGGCAGGAGGATCCCTTGAGCCAAGGAATTGGAGGCTTCAGTGAGCTATGATCATTGTGTTACTGCACTCTATCTTAGGTGACAGAGCAAGACCCAGATTGCAAAGGCACTATTAACAGAATGAAAAGACAAGCTAGAGACTGGGAGAAAATATTTCAAAATCATATTCAACAAAGGACTCAAATACAGAAATCTATAAAGAATCTTCAAAACTCAACTATAATAAACTTTTTTAAACCCATTAATGCCAGAGGTTGCAAATTTTTTTTCTGTAAAATCAGACCTTGGCAATGATCTCAAGTAGTAGGATATAAGTAACTCCCACAAGCTTAGCGTTTCAGTAATGGAACACTAGGCAAAGATGGGTTAACCAAAGACAAGGTCCGGTTCTGTTGCCCAGGCTGGAGTGCAATGCCGCAATCACAGCTCACTGCAACCTCTGCCTCCTGGCCTCAGGCCATTATCCCACCTCAGCCTCCTGAGTAGCTGGGACTAGAGGTGCATACCACCCAGCTATTTTTTGTTCATTTTCTTGAAGGGATGAGGTCTCCCTATGTTGCCCAGGCTGGTCTTAAAGTCCTGGGCTCAAGGGATCCTTCCTCCTTGGCCTCCCCAGGTGCTGGGATTATAGGCATGAGCCTACCAATACAAGGTTTAAACAAACTCTCAGGAAAGCCTAAGAAATGAACATTTAAAGCAAAAATTAATAATTACCATACAGAACCCCAGTAAAATTGATTAATAAGTCTAAGAAGTGGTTACTTGAATAACAAAAAATCTGAGCCAATTTTCTGGAAATACGAATGAACAAAACTGAGCTAAAGATGAAACATCTAAAAAGAGCAGCTACTCTGTGGGCCTTTGCTCAGCTATTCAACATTTAATTCTCCAGACCTGTTAACATTCATTTTGGAATTATTTCAGGGTTCCGCTAAGAAAATAGATTATCTGGATGTTGTAGATTCCACAGATCTATCAAATCTTGAGGTAACTGGTTCCTGTTTTATGTTTTTGAGCATTTTTTTAAGAAATGAAAACATTTTTTACTATTTCAAAGGAATTTTGGAATGTAGAAGAGATTGTTCATCACCCTTAACTTGAACGGAAGTTGATATTCTCTATTATGCTACATGGCTTCTATGATAAACCTTTGATTTAGAACCTTTTTTTCTTGCTCTGTTGCCCAGGCTGGAGTGCGGTGGCACGATCATGGCTCACTGCAGCCTTCAACTCCTGGGCTCAAGAGATCCTCTTGCTTTAGCCTCTTGAGTGGCTGGGACTATGGGCACACACCACCATGCTCAATTATTCTTTTTAGAGACAGAGTCTTGTTATGTTGCCTGGGCTGGTCTTGAACTCCTGGCCTCAAACGTCCTCCCACCTTGGTCTCCCAAAGTGCTGGGAATAGAGGTGTGAGCCATTGCTGCTGGCCCATAGTTCTTAACATTGCTAAGAGCTAACCATTTCTGTGGGGTTCGTTCCCAAGTGAGACCCCTCGGAATTGGGCCTCGCCATATGGTGAGCTTGAGCCCGGACACAGTTTCTCGTTGGAGGCAGTCGAGCTATGGGAAAGCCAGAACTGCAATCAAAGGATTTATGAAAATAACTTTACTAGACAATGATGTGATGCCTATGTGGTCTGAGAAGACATTGCGTCTGTTCTGTTTTGCTAAGAAAGAGGTGTTTAATTGTGTTAAAAAGCTATTTTCTGTTCCTGTTTTTTGACTTTGTTTACTCACTATTGTGAGGTCCTATGCTTGTTCTTGTGACTGCTGTTTACTAAGATAATAGGTTTACTGCCTCTCTGGTGCCTTCTACAGGATCATTAACATTTTAACTATAGGTTTCCCCTCCCGGACAATGACAACTATCTGCATGTCTTTAGGGTACCTGATTGTGTTTCTGGTTTTGTCATTGTTCTTATCTGCTACCTGAGCTTGTATCCGAGAACTTTCTGTTCCCTTTCATGTATAAGACAATGGTATTTGCTTCTGCAATTACCATGGTATTTGTTTCTGTAATTAGTATAGGCAAAAAATATATATACTAACCATGTGCAAAATAAAGTTGCTGTTTAAGCATTGCTGTTCAAGTATTGCTTATTCAGCCCTCCAGACCCCGCTTGTCTGTCTACCTTTTCTTCCGTGCACTCCCCTATTCAGGTTGGGACCCTCTTGTTGGCCAAGAGTCCCCGGCAGATGTGCCGGCCTCTCGGGAACCCAGACATTTCTATTGCATACTCACTTTTTGAAACATTACTCTGGTAAGGAAACCAGGTCAGAGTTCTTTGTTGGAAGAGTCCTATAATGCTCTGTGATTCACTCAGGTTTACATTATGAGTCAGTAGTGAAGGGGATTCCAGCTGAGTAACCGTTGTCCTGATGCATCTAAGTTAAATGGAAGTTCCAGCCACAGAGCGGACCCACTCTGCTTTCTCATCCCTGAATTCCTCAAAGTTTCAGATGTCTTTGGTCTAATCTTAATTGGAATTTACTCACATCTCTAGCTTGACAAATCAAAATAAGATCTGGAATAGTACTTATGCTACTCAATTGATTCCTCTTGAAAACAGCCCTGTGTGAAGTAACATCAGGGATCATTACCCCTTTACAAAAGGGAATCTAGATTTAGAAAGGTGAAATGTCACTCAAAGTTTAAAAACAAAAACCACTAGAGCAGAAGAGCAAGGAGGCTTTGAATGGTACATTCTATTGGGCAATTTAAGACCTGGGAAATCTATGTGCATAAATATATGTACAGGAATCAGTATTAATCAATAATCAACTCCCTTACACCTAAATCTACCCTTATAAATCTAGCCTTCGGGCTAATCTGTAACTCAGTTTAGCACCAAATTGTTCTCTCTTTAATCCATGGCCTGTCTCCATTTAAAGGCAAATTCAAAAACAGGCTAAATCAAACAAAGCCACCATAACGATCCTCAGGGCAAGAAGGCTCAAAAATACAAAGGCAAAGCCAATACCAGGAATGCTATAAACATTTTATTTATTTTTTTAAGAAAGTAGTTTCAGAAAAAGAGGAAAATAATCTAGATCATTTATTTATATATATATATATATTTTTTTTTTTTTTAATAAAAACCTTTACATAATCTTCATGCATAAAGACCCAGGTATGGCCATATTGCCTGAGACAGCCCTAGCACTGGCTATCTCATGCCATTACCTGGGGCTCCCTATAGCTGTCAGCAGTGTAGCAAAGGCCTTCTGCCTGCCCCTAACACTCAACTCCATGCCTGCCTCAGTCATGGTTTGTTGTTGCTTCTGGAAGCATAGACGGAGGGTGGAAAATGCTCTGGAGCTAACATGGGAGGAATAGGGAGGGTTACCCAACCTGCTATTTTTTTTATCCAAACTCTTCAAGCAAATCCAGACAGTCTCAGCAAGATGACTGAAAACCAGGGACCAAATCAAATTCTGGGAGCTTCCCAGAGACATGTCACATGTGACCAAGGGCTCCTGCACATGGTAGCAGCAAAGGTATGGTGATCATGGAACATTAAAGGTAGAAACAAAACTAGCCTTGAAGATCAACCCCTCCAGGGCAGGCATTCATTTCTGCCCTAAGTGTGTCAGAAAGATCCCATTCTAACTCAGGCCAATCCTCCTTTGACTCCAAAATTCAGTGTTAACTAACCAATTACTTAAGAGAGGGGATCTCTCTTTCTTCTGTGGATAGTTCATCTGTTAAGAATCCATTATCATCTGTCTCACTCCCCCTAAGGAGTCCTAGTATAAAAGGGCCAGGGTAGGAATAGGGTAGCTGGCATGGAGGGTCACAAGATCCAGAATGGCAAGGGGTGAAAAAGGATTTCCTGGTTCTTTGGGGGATTCTGCCAAAAGAGCTTTATTGACCATTTTTTAAAAGGAAAAACACTGAATGATCTTGAGGATGGTAAAAGGAGACTTGTCTCCTCTTCTGGGTTCCAGAAGCCCTTATGCTATGTTCAGTATTAAGAAAAGCCCTGAACAAGTGGAGGATGCTGCTTGTGGCAGCAGGGAGGGAGGATAGATTCCACAGCCAACCCAGAGAATGGCAAACAGTGCCGATCTAAACAAGGCAGGGAACCTGTGTGGTGAGTGTGAACGGGCATGTGAATGAGATGGAAAGAGCCTGGGGCTCACAGGCTCCCAACAGCCAGTTCTCGCAGATAGGACTGGGTAAGGCTGCGCAGTTCGTCCATGGCATAGTCCTCAGGCATGGGGAGCCGGCCAATGTGGGGAGCCAAGAGGCGCAAAGGGACTCGCTGAGGGTCTGGTGTCGAGTCAGAGGTTGTATCAGGAGCATGATGCAGACTCAGCACCACCCGCAGCAGGTTGGCCACACGTTTGGCCATGTCTAGAGAGAAAAAGTAGAGTAAGCACTGAGAATGGGTCTGGAGACAGGTGGTAGGCACTGAGGGTGGGGTGTACTAATCATAAAAACAGGAAGTAAGAAGGCAGAAAGAGTGGGGAGGCTAGAGGCTTACCCGACTGAGCTAGGCGATCCTTAGCACTGTAACACTGAATCTGCTCTATCCGACTGCACAGTGAAGTCACTTTGATGTGTAACTGCTCCAGGTCATAACCTGAGAAATCCACCTACAAAGAAGCAGAGAAGCCAATTAATCCAAAAGGAGTTCCTATCACTCCAATCCCACCTATAGACTCTATATAAAACCTTGAAACAACAGTGAGATGAGGGGGGGGAAGACCCAAGAAGACGACACAGGGCCAAGCCACCACCATCTAGCGGAGGACAAGGCATTAGTTATGCAGCAATACACAAGAGGAAGGTAACCAGTGTACACAGCGTTGGACTAGGAGGTCCTGAACCATGTAGCAAGCTTTAACACAGCACCAAAAATCAAGATAAATTGGGTTCAGAGAGACGGTATGACTTCTTAAGAGCACACAGAAGTAAAAAATGCAGCCCAAACCAGTATTTAATTTAGGTTCTCTGACTCCAAGTTTACAGCCCTTTCTCAAACGCCAAAAAGGCTGGGTGTGGGGGTGAGGATCAAGAGCAAGACAAGTTATTTGCTCTCAGGAAACTGATAGAAAATAAACAATAAGGCCGGGCGCAGTGGCTCATGCCTGTAATCCCAAAGCACTCTGGGAGGTTGAGGCAGGTAGATCACCTGAAGTTGGGAGTTCTAGACCAGCCTGACCAACATGGAGAAATTTTGTCTCTACTAAAAATACAAAATTAGCTGGGCGTGGTGGCATATGCCTGTAATCTCAACCACTTGGGAGGCTGAGGCAGCAGAATCAGTTGAACCCGGGAGGTGGAGGTTGTAGTGAGCCAAGATCGCGCCATTGCACTCCAGCCTGGGCAAGAAGAGAGAAACTCTACCTCAAAAAAAAAAAAGAAAGAAAATAAACAAATCATAAGCCATGTGGATAATTTAAACAGGTGGATGTGGCAGAGAGAAACTGGATGGCTACTTGAGACTGGAGGATAAGAGACACTTCTTTAAGGTCATATATAACTTGAGACCTGAGTAACAAGGAGAGGGTTCAGCTTTCCAGGCAAAGAGAACAGCTAAAACCCCAAAAGGTGGGAATTCAAAGGAGATTTACGTGGTAACATGTAGGGTAAGGAGGAGAAGTAGAACAAGATAATACTAGAGAGGTTTTATATAACAAGATATCTTTTTTTTTAAATTTTTTGGAGAAGGGAGGTCTCACTATGTTGTGCAGGCTGGTCTGAAGCAATCCTCCTGCCTCAGCCTCCCAAAGTGCTAGGATTATAGGCATGCGCCACCACATCCAGCTATGTGCTGGCATACTGACAGTACTCTTTGTTTAATCTCTATACTTATCAAGCTACACTAATTGCTGCTTTACTTGTATATATCTCCCCCACCAAATCTTTACTTTGGTAAGGGCAGAACACATACTGTTTACCTTTATATTCCCCAAACCCACTAGAGTGCCTGGCATAGACTGGGTTCTCAATAATAGGTTGTGTGAGTGAATTATTCAATATTCAATGAGAAAGTGGTTTCTTCAAGTGATTATTCAGAAATGATGCTCTTAATTCATACTAAAAGTACAGCAAACATTGAATTATGCCCATTATGTGCCAGGCACTATACTAGGAGTTGAAACTTTGATGAGGATAATAATAGATAACAATTATCAAACATTTAGTAGAGGCCAACATGGGCGGATCATTTGAGGTCAGGAGTTTGAGACCAGCCTGGCCAACATGGTGAAACCCTGTCTCTACTAAAAATAAAAATTAGTTGGGTGTGGTGGCACACACCTGTAATCCCAGCTACTGGGGAGGCTGAGGCAGGAGGACTGTCTGAAGCCAGGAGATGGAAGATGGAAGATGCAGTGAGCTGAGATTGTGCCACTGCACTCCAACCTGGGTGACAGAGAGAAACTCTGCCTTTAAAAACAAAGTGTTTAGTACATGAAAGGTACTATGTTAAATACTTTAAGTATATTTTGTTTAACCTTTGTGAAAATCTGTCATATATGAGCTATAAACTGTACCACTGTCTACTCCACCCACGTTTTTCTTTCAGGCGAGAGACAAAGGAAGTGGTTAACTTGCACAGGATTACATAGCCAGTGAATTTAGAAGCCATGAATTGAATCTATGAGTCTAATTCCAGAACTTGACCTGTTAACCTCTATACTCTATTACTTCTAACCTTAAAAGACTTCTCCACGAGGGGCTTAGAGCAACCTGGAAATGTGAATAAGTAACTACAAGATGGTCTGACAGGTACATTAGTAGAAAAATGTACTAAGCATCTTGGTACTAAGAAAGTGCAATTAATTATCTCTGGGGGAAAAGGAGGGAGAAGTAGGGCTAACAGCAACCTAGATGTTAAAGGATGGATTTAAGTGTGCTAGGTAAAGTGTGGAACATAATATGGTTTGTTAGAAACACCAGAAGTAATTTAGTTTGAGTACAGCAGGCCAGCAAGGCTGGAATGTGAAATGAGTGGTAGAAGTAAGGCTGGAAAGGTAAAAGCCTCTAAAAGGACTTAAATCCTATATTTATTATAATAAATTTGGTTTTTGCATCATAAGCAAGCAGTGGAGACCCATTTTATGATTACAAAGACTGACCTTAAGGCTGGGTGCAGTAGCTTATACCTGTAATCCCAGCACTTTGGCAGGCCAAGGCGGACTGATGACTTGAGGCCAGGAGTTCAAGACCAGCCTGGCCAATGTGGTGAAATACTGTCTTTACTAAAAATACAAAAATTAGCTGGGTGTGGTGGCTCACCACTACAGTCCCAGCTACTTGGGAGGCTGAGGCATAAGAATCACTTAAGCCTGGGTGACAGAGCAAGACTCTGTTTTAATAAAAAAAAGAAAGACTGACCCCAGATATTATAATAAACACTTAACCATTTTGCAATTTTAAAATCTGCCAAATTAATCATTTTTGCAATTTAAAAACATACCAAATGATGTGTGAAACAATGATCCTCACCAAATCTCCATTCTTAATCTCTCATCTTTGGGTTTTTCACTCAAATTAGGGTTGAACAAGGGAAAGGGACTGTCTATGGACAAGCCTCAGGAATGTCTACTGCACATACTAGTTGGTAATAAACATAAAAAAGCATTTTTAGGGCTGGGCACGGTGGCTCACACCTGTAATCCCAGCACTTTGGGAGGCCGAGGTGGGTGAATCACCTGAGGTTAGGAGTTAGAGACCAGCCTGACCAATATGGTGAAACCCCATCTTTTTTATTTAAAAAAAAAAAGCGTTTTTAAGTTTCAATACAGCTGTCAAAATGGTTATATCAAATGAGCCTCAGCAAGATGTCCTGCCTGCTTTTACAGTACTATCTCTGCCAATGGGTTCTCAAGTATATACTAAGGCCTTTTGAGGAATCTAAAGATGTAAGGGCCTGAGAAAAGGAAAATCAGGCAGCAATTTCAGGATCTCAGGTACCTGCTGTATATGGTGGAGCATTTCAATGACTCTAATGTAGTCCAGGTAAACAAGTCCAGATGTTTCCCAATCCTGAATTAGGCTGCTACGCTCTGGAGGTGCCAAGTCTTCCAAGAACCCCTTCAGGTAGTCATATTTCTCATTAATGATGGCATCTGAAAAAACAAAATATTGAGAACAATGTTTCTAAAAGTGCAGAAGACATGGCAGGAAGACAGAAAGCAAGGAGAAATAATGTTGGACTTCAGAATTAAAAGCACATACAATCATACCTCAGAGATACTATGGGTTCCATTTCAGAACACCACAATAAAGCAAGTATCATAATAAAGTCATAAATTTTTTGGTTGTTTGGTTATGTTTATAGTATACTTCTGTTGTCTATTAAGTGTGTAATAATAGCATTATGTCTAAAAACCAACATACATACCTTAATTAAAAAATATTTTATTGCAAAAAATGTTAACAATCACTTGAGCCTTCACCATGTCATCTTTTTGCTGGTGGAGGGTCTTGCCTTGATCCTGATGGCTGCTGAATGATCAGGGTGTTGGTTGCTGAAGGATGGGACGGCTATGCTAATTTCTTAAAACAAGATAACAATGAAGTTTGCCATATAAATTGACTCTTCCTTTTATGAAAGATTTCCCTGTAGCATGGCATGCTGTTTGATAGCATTTTACCTACAGAGGAACTTCTTTAGAAACTGAAGTCAGTTCTCTCAAACCCAGCTGCTGCTTTATCAACTAAGCTTAAATAATATTCCAAATCCTTTGCTGGCATTTCAACAAGGTTCACAGCATCTTCACCAGGAACAAATTCCATCTCAAGAAACCACTTTCTTTGCTTGTCTATATAAAGCAACTCCTCACGAGTGACACCAGTTCAGTCACATCTTCAGGCTCCACTTCCAGTTATCTTGCTGTTTCCATAACATCTGCAGGTATTTCTCCCACTAAAGTCTTGAACCTTTCAAAGTCATCCAGAAGGGCTGGATTCAACGTCTTCCATACTCCTGTTATTTAATGTTGATATTCTGACCTCCTTTCATGAATCACAAATGCTTTTTGTGTTTTTTAGTTGGGGTCTCACTCTCACTCAGGCTGGAGTGCAGTGGTGCCATCTCAGATTAATACAACCTCTGCCTCTTAGGCTCAAGTGATCCTAACTTCCACCTCAGCCTCCCGCATAGCTGTGACCACAGGTGTGTGCCACCATGCCCGGCTAATTTTTTGTATTTTTGATAGAGATGGGATTTCACCATGTTGCCCAACCTGGTCTCAGACTACTGAGCTCAAGTGATCTGCTCACCTTGGCCTCCCAAAATGCTGGGATTATAGGCATGAGCCACCATGCCTGGCCCCAAATGTTCTTTTTAATTTTTTCTTTTAAGACAGAGTCTCCCTCTGTCACCCAGGCTGGAGTGCACTGGTGTGATCGTGGCTCACTGCAGCCTCGACCTCCTGGGCTCAAGCAATATTCCTGCCTCAGCCTACTGAGTAAGCTGAAATTATAGGCACATACCACCATGCCTGGCCAATAACAAATGTTCCTCTCCCCCCACCCACCCAGAGAGTATCTCACTGTGTTGCCCAGGCAGGAATGCACTGGTATGATCATGGCTTACTGCAGCCTCAACCTCCCCAGGCTCAGGTGATCCTCTAATCTCAGCCTCATAAATAGCTGGGAATGCAGGCATGTTGCCACCATGCTCAGCTAGTATTTGTATTTTCTGTAGAGACTGGGCTTCACCATGTTGCCCAGGCTGGTCGCAAACTCTTGGGGCTCAAGCAATCTGCCTGCCTTGGCCTCCCAAAGTGCTGGGATTACAGGTATAAGCCACTGTACCCTGCCCACAAATACATCTACAGTGGTGAATGCTTTCCAAAAGGTTTTCATTTACTTTCCCAGATCCATCAGAGAAATCGCTACCTATGGCAGCTATAGTCTTGTGAAATGTATTTCTTAAATAATAAGGCTTAAAAGCTGAATTACTCCTTGACCCACGGGCTGCAGGGTGGATGTGTTAGCAGGCATGAAAACAGCATTAATCTCCTTGTACATCTCCATCAGATCTCTTGACTGACTAGGTGTATCAGCGATGAACAGTAATACTTTGAAAGATTTTTTTCTGAGCAGTTTTCAACAGCAGGCTTAAAAGTATTCAGTAAACTGAGCTATAAGCAGATGTGATGTGCTGTCATTCACGCCTTGTTCCATTTACAGAACACAGGCAAAGTAGATTCAGCATAATTCTTAAGGGCCCTGTGATTTTTAGAATGGTAAGTGAGCGTTGGCTTCAACTTAAAGTCACCAGCTGCATTAGCCCGAATCAGAAAGTCAGCTTGTCCTCTGAAGCTTTGAAGCCAGGCATTGACTTTTCTTCTCTAGCTATGAAAGTCCTAGGTGCATCTTCTTTCAATAGAAGACAGTTTCATCTACACTAAAATTCTGTTGTTTAGTGTAGATACCTTCATCAGTGATCTTAGTGAGATCTTCTGGATAATTTGCTGTAGCTTCTCCATCAGCACTTGCTGCTTCACCTTGCACTTTAATGTTACGGAAAGACAGCTTCTTTTCTTAAACTTCATGAACCAAACGCTGCTAGCTTCAGACTTCTCTTCTGCAGTTTCCTCACCTCCCTTAGCCTTCACAGAACTGAAGGGAGGTTAAGGCCTTGCTTTGGATTAGGCTTTTGCTTAAGGAAATGTTGTGGCTGGTTTCATCTATCCAGACCACAAAAACTTTTTCCACATCAGCCAGAAGGCTGTTTCACTTTCCTATCATTTGTGTGTTCACTGGAGTAGCACTTTTAATTTCCTTCAAGAATTTTCCTTTAACACAACCTGGCTGTTTAGCAGAGGCTTATCTTTTGGCCTATCTTGGCTTTCAACATGCTTATCTCTCTACACCTAATCACTTCAAGCTTTTGTTTACAGTTGTGCTACTCTTCCTTTCACTTGAACATTTTAGAGGCCATTGTAGGGTTATTAACTGGCCTAATTTCACTATTATTGGGTCTTAGGAAATAGGAAGGCATGAAGAGACGGAAAGAGATGGGAATGGCAAGTTGAAGAAGCAGCAGCGAACATTAATCAATTCACCATCTTATATGGGTGCAGTTTGTGGCATTGTGAAACAATTAAAATAGCAACATCAAAGATTACTAATCACATATCACTGTAACAGTTAAAATAATGAAAAAGTCTAAAATATTGTGAGAACCAACAAAATGTGAAAGAGACAGACAAGAAGTAGGCACATGTTGGAAAAATGCTGCCAATATACTTGCTCTGTGCAGAGTTTTCCAAACCACTAATTTGTAAAAAATGTAGTACCTGCAAAGTACAGCAAAATGAGATATGTCTGTATTCTCAAATTCTCCAATGGAAAATATGAAGAATTTCTAGTTTCAGGTCCCCAAGGAGATTATTTCTGGTGTTGGACAAAATTCCCATAAGTAAACAAACAGCTTAACAATAAGAGCACATCAAGGATATTTCTGGGAAATGATAACAATATTGTTATGTACCCCTGCTCCTCTACCTCCTTATTCTGGCTAAGCTTCTTCTGCAGAGAGTTTTTGCACAGTGTGATTTCATTCAAGTTGGCCATGTCCTACATTGTCTTATCTCTGGTCTGACTCCATCATAAAAGTTCAGAGGTGGGAAGAATTTTGGGTGATTCCAGATGTGGGCCTCAGCACTCACCAGAAGCTAAGTGCCGGATGATGAGCTTGTGGCAGCGGTTCCAGTGCCCAGCCTTAAATAAATAGAGGGCCTCTAAGTGCTTGTCAGATTCCATGTGTGCTCGCACAGCTTTGGCCTCGTGAATCCATTCAGCAGGCACACAGAGCTTCTGGGTAAGGAAAGTCTCCTTAGCCCAAGATTCGGGGGTCTCCAAAAGCTGGCAGTGTCGGGTAAGCAGCTCTCTAACAGCCTTTTCACGTATGCTATAGGGAGAGATAAGTTAGAATAAATCTCATTCTTATTCATGGAGAGGTTGCCCCAGGCAGCTTAGTGTGGCTCTTGGGGCATTCTCTTAAACGACAGGTCTTTTTTTTTTTTTAAAGATGGAGTTTTTGCTCTGTTGCCCAGGATGGAGTGCAATGGCACGATCTTAGCTTAGGTAGCATTCCCTGCTAATTAAATGTCTAGGAGTGGGAGTCAGATGTCAATTTTTTTTTTTTTTGAGACAAGAGTCTCTGTCATCCAGGCTGGAGTGCAGTGGTACAATCACAGCTCACTGCAACTTCTGTCTCCTGGGTTCAAGGGATTCTCCTGCCTTAGCCTCCCAAGTAGCTAGGATTATAGGCACCCGCCACCATGCCTGGCTAATTTTTATAATTTTAGTAGAGATGGGGTTTCACCATCTTGGCCAGGCTGGTTGCGAACTCTTGACTTCAGGTGACTCACCTGCCTCAGCCTCCCAAAATGCTAGGATTACAGGTGTGAGCCACTGCACCCGACCTAAACTATGGGTCTTGATCACTTTAAGCTTCACTAAAAAATCAAAGGCAATCACAACAGTACTAATTTTTTAAAATAACAGAGCATAATTTTAAAAAATAAAGTATTTTCATGCTCAAAACGTTGGGGCTGGGCATGGTGGCTCATGTCTGCAATCCCACAGGACTTTGGGAGACCAGAAAGGGAGGATCATGTGAGCCCAGGAGTTTGAGACCAGCCTAGAGAACACAGTGAGACCCTGTCTCTACTAAAAGTTTTAAAAATTCACCAGGCATGGTGGGATGTGCCTGTGGTCTCAGCTACTCGGAGGCTGAGGTGGGAGGATTGCTTGAGCCTAGGAGTTTCAGGATGCAGTGAGCCATGATTGTGTCACTGCACTCCAGCCTAGGTGACCAAAAAACAAACAAACAAAAAAATCAGAATCTAGGAGTGGCTTCCCACTCCCCAGAAAATGCTTACCCCAGCTAGGATTTCTTCCTTATTTCCTATTTAGTAACATTTCCTTGCCACCACCTAGAAGATCAAGGACTAGAATGGGAGAATTCTGCTCCACAGAGCAATCCTCTTTAGTTCCCAACCTTCTCTTTTCCCTTTCTCCCACATGGTCAGTACCAGTAAACAAAGCAGCTTTAAAAGGTAATGTCTCTTTCAGGTCTTTGTTTCTTCTCTCAAGCCATCAACCTTCCTAATTCATTCTCTCTCCACCTCTAGATCAAAGCTTCTTTAAGGAGGGTCCTTTAATGCCTGGGCCAAAGAACTAGTAATTTAATTTTAGATCAAAACTATTCTCATTGTGGACCCTTCTCTGAATTCCTAGGCTTTTAATGACCCCCACTGTCATCACAATGCCTCCTTTTTTTTCAGGAAACAGGACCTGCTTCTCCACAGTCAATTCTGAAACATCAGTCATCCTATCAGCCAGTCTTTTACCATGTGAAATCCCTTATGTCTGTTTTTAAATATACTTGAAAAATAGCCTGGGGTCATTTCATTCCCTGTTAAGGGGGAAGAAGAAAGAGAAATTGCTTAATGAGAAGACTGTGCTAGGTGGTTTATACTTTTACTTTTTAATTTCACAATCAACTTTGAACAGGAACTAATGTTATGCTTTTTACAGGCCAAAAAAAAAAAGAGGCTTGGAGAGTATCTTTACCCAAAGTCAAAAATAAGCTTTATCCTAGGTCAAAGTGAGTACATGGTAGATCTAGAATTTAGAACTAATTTCCTTCCACACCATACAACACAACAGTGCAGCACAGTGATAAGGGCAGACTCTGGACAAAAGGTGCAAACCTCACTCTGCCATTTACTAGCTGTGTGACCTTGGACAAAAGTTAAGCTCTGTGTCTCGGGTTACTTAACTGTAAAACAGAGATAGTAAGAGTATCTATCTTGTAGGTCATAATGAACATAAAACAGTTAATATATATGGTGTAGAGTATTAACATGTGTAAAAGCACTTAAAAAGTACTAAATATGTTCATTTTTTTTTAATTATTGTAGTATCATACTGCTACCATTAACAAAAATCTCCAGCCCTTTACCTTGTTCAAGCTGTAGTGAAAAGGCATTTCTTCAGTTCTCTTTCAGGACAGAGAACCAAAACATACATACCTAAGCAGAAGGTTGTGTTAATAAATACAATACTATCAAACTTAAGGGTTGGGTCGGTGACAAGGATGACCAAAGAAAAAGCAAGTCAGCGGACAGAGAAAAAGCAGAGGGCTTTTTGATAACCTACTGCCATGGAGTGACTGAGGCAGCTCAGCCAGCACTATTTTCTGTGTAGTTCCTAAAAATGCCACATTTATCTGAATCTGGGATTCAGAAGAGGCCACAATGAGAAGGATAGTTTTGATCTGAAATTAAGTGACTAGTTCTTTGGCCCAAGCATAATGCTGTTGTCCCATCTGGGCATATCCTCTCATTTCCACTTCATTATTTCCTGTTCCAATGTTACAGGTTCTTTGACTCTTACCTCTGGAAAGAATTTCTCTAATCAATGCAGTTCACAGAGATCTCTTTTTTTCCTCAGACTGCTGAGACACTTTGTGATAAATACTACAATTTGGCATGTAATCAAAGGCAGTTTCATTTTTAACTGGTTTACGTGAATACACAAACAGTCTGGGCTAAGGGTTTAACTATCTTGAGGTTTATCAAAACGTTGAATCTAACACACATTCTACACAATTACTTGCTGAACTGAACCCTAAAAGACTGTGATTCCTTTGGAATTGCCCTGTAGTGCTAGACACACTCAGTGGGTTCAATGGCTTCTCACTCACCATGAGTTGTCAATGTGCAGGAGGACAAAGATGGCCCACTCCCAGAGACCCTCACTTTCCAGCTGGCCAGCATAACTGGCCTGTAGCACACCTTCACACTGCTCTGAGAGATGGGTGTAGTTAAGAGCCCTCAGCACTTCCCATAAGTGCCAGCTTAGGCGGTAATCCAAAGGATCTGCTGTTATGCTTCGAGGCTCCAGCAGCTGGTTGAGATCATAGTATCTGCAAAGAAGGTGTTGAGAGTCACCGTACGCGGCCAGGAGACTGCCTATACTGATATGTCAACTGTTCTGGTTATGTCTAAGACAATCAAAGAACCTGAGGGTAAAAGCATTACAGGCCTTCTCTCTCTCTGAGACTATGTTTCATCAGACTATTTTATCTCTGGGTTCAGCCAGACTTTAGATCCTATTAAGAAACAAGGCACTTCTCTTCTGAGGCTGTATGATCTAACAGGTTTGCTGGTAATGGTTTGGTGTATGTATTTTACCATCCTGATAAATTCTTACCCTTCCATTCCTTCATTATAATGTCTATTACTTTACATAACCATATAAAAAATTTAGTTACCTTACTATCTTTCAGATTGCTCTATAATCTGAAGTTACTGGGTGCTAATTCTCCTGTCTGAACAGCTAACTAGTCTTCATAATGATTATTTCCTTCTAGGGCTAGTAATTTTTACCTCTTTTTTTTGTGTGTCTTCATTAGTATCATTCTTTATATAGAAATCCAGGTGCCCTGGGTTTTGAAAGTGTCCCTGCTGTTTGTTTATTTATTTATTTATTTATTTGAGACAAAGTCCCACTCTGTCACCCAGGCTGGAGTGCAGTGTTATGATCTCGACTGACTGCAACTTCTGCCTCCTGGGTTCAAGCGATTCTCATGGCTCAGCCTCCTAAGTAGCTGGGATTACAGGTGCGCACCACCATGCCCAGCTAATTTTTGTATTTTTAGTTGAAACGGGGTTTCACCATGTTGGTCAGGCTGGTCTCAAAATCCCGACCTCATGATCCGCCCGCCTTGGCTCCCAAAGTGCTGGGATTACAGGCGTGAGCCACCGTGCCCAACCCCTGCAGACAATTTTTTATTTTTCTTTTGCTGGGAGCCCAGGGATTTTAATGGTCCCAAACCAGTTTATATAACAAGCTCTTAGCTTGCAATTCATATATATGAGTAGTATAAACTAAGATTCCACACCTGCAAGTTTTACAGATGTGAGGATTGGTTTACCAAACAATAATTTTTCCTTTTCAACTAAGATCTCAGACGTCTTACAACTTCCGTACACCTCCCTTTATAATGAGTAAAGGTTTTCTACATCAGTGTTATTGAACAAAACATTGTGTATCAACCAATTTGAAAGCCACTAGCTACCTGAGGCTAGTAAATATTTAAAATATAGCTACAGGACCGGGTGCAGTGGCTCATGCCTATAAACCCAGCACTTTGGGAGGCCAAGGTGGGCAGATCACCTAAGGTCAGGAGTTCGAGACCAGCCCAGCCTACATGTTGAAACCCCATCTCTACTAATAATATAAAAATTAGCCAGGCATGATGGCAGGTGCCTGTAATCCCAGCTACTACGGAGGCTGAGGCAGGAGAATCGCTTGAACCCACGAGGCGGAGGTTGTAGTTAGCTGAGATCACGCCATTGTACGCCAACCTGGGCAACAAGAGCAAAGCTCTGTCTCAAAAAGAAAAAAAGCAGGGTGCAGTAGCTCAGGCCTGTAATCCCAGCACTTCGGGAGGCCGAGGCTGGCGGGTCACCTGAGGTCAGGAGTTCAAGACCAGTCTGGCCAACACGGAAAAACCCTGTCTCTACTAAAAATACAAAAATTAGCTGGGCATAGTCGCAGGTGTCTGTAATCCCAGCTACTCGGAAGGCTGAGGCAGGAGAACAGCTTGAACCTGGGAGGCAGAGGTTGTGGTGAGCCCTGAGTCATGCCACTGCATTCCAGCCTGGGTGACAAGGCAAGACTCTGTCTCAAAGAAAAGTTAAAAAAAAAAATGAATTGGCTGAGCTCGGTGGCTCATGCCTGTAATCCCAGCACTTTGGGAGGTCAAGGCAGTGGATCACCTGAGGTCAGGAGTTCAAGACCAGCCTGGTCAACATGGTAAAACCCTGTCTCCACTAAAAATACCAAAAATTAGGCTAGGTGCAGTGGCTCATGCCTGTAATCCCAGCACTTTGGGAGGCTGAGGTGGGAGGATCATGAGGTCAACAGATTGAGACCATCCTGGCCAGTGCGGTAAAACCCTATCTCTATTAAAAATACAAAAATTAGGGGGATGTGGTGATGCACGCCTATAGTCCCAGCTACTCAGGTGGCTGAGGTAGGAAAATTGCTTGAACCTGGGAGGCAGAGGTTGTAGTGAGCTGAGATTGCACCACTGCACTCCAGCCTGGGCAACAGAGCAAGGCTCCATCTCAAAGAAAAACAAAAAGAAAAATTAGCTAGGCGTGGTGGCGTGGACTTGTAATCTCAGCTACTTTGGAGGGAGGCAGGAGAATCATTTGAACCTGGGACTCAGAGGTTGCAGTGAGCCGATTATTGAACCACTACCCTCCAGCCTGGGCAACAAGAGCAAAACTGTCTCAAAAAAAAAAAAAAAAAAAAAAAAGGACATTAAATTAATTTAAATAGTCATATATGAATAGTAGCTATTCTCCTGGATAATGTGGATAATGCAATTCGGACCTTTTTTTTTTGGCATATGAAAATTTACTACTACAGTGTTTTCATCATTAAATTTTATGATCTTGGTCTTTCCTTCTTGTCTTTGTATAGGGCCAAAGAGAGGCAATGGCTACTTTAACAACCTTAAAGCAGACTTCAGGAATATCACCAATAGCATGACCTTTTTGACCAAATCCAGAAATTCTGGACCATTTTTAAGCAAGAAGGTGTGGATTTTAGCTAAAGGTTTTAGTCATACTATTTACACATTTCAAAAGAACAAGGCTACATTTACCATCCCATTCTGGCTTTGGTTTCTCTCTTCATTTCTGGTACTTTGAGGTATCCTTTTCTTTCTTTCTTTGACATATTTAAAACTGCACATATCTAGGGTACACTATTTTGATGAGGTTTAACATACATAGACATCTGTAAAATCACCATCATGATCAAGAAAATAAACAGTGCTGGGTGTAGTGGCTCACACTTGTAATCCCAGCACATTGGAAGGCTGAGGAGGGCGGATCACTTGAGGTCAGGAGTTCAAGACCAGCCTGGTCAATATGGTAAAATACTTTCTCTACTAAAAATACAAAAATTAGCCAGGTGTGGTAGTACAGGAATGTATCCCCAGCTAGTCAGAAGGCTGAGGCGCAAGAATTTCTTGAACCCAGGAAGTGGAGGTTGCAGTGAGCTGAGAAGATCACACCACTGGACTCATAGAGCAAGACTCTGTCTCAAAAAGCAAAAAAAGACTCAATTGTAGCCTCAATTTCCTAAGCTCAAGCGATCCTCTCACTTCAGCCTCTTAAGTAGCTGGGACTACAGGTGCATGCCACCATGCCCACCCAATTTAAGAATTTTTTTTCATAGAGATGGGCTCTCACTATGTTGCCCAGGCTGATCTTGAACTCCTGGGATCAAGTGATCATCCCACTTCAGCCTCCCAAACTGCTGGGATTATAGGCATGAGGCACCATACCTGGCCTGTTTTCTAATTACTGAATTTTCAGAGTTCTGATGTGTTCTTAGATACATGTTCTCTATCAAATCTATGAATTGCAAATATTTTCTCCCAGTCTATGGTTTATCTTTTCATTCTTTTGTCTTTCAATGAGAAGTAGTTTTGAAATTTTGTTGAACTCCAATCTACCAATTTTTTCTCATGAATTGTACATTTAGTGTCTACCTAAGAAACTTTTTGCCTAACCTACAGTTGCAAAAATTTTCTGCTTTTCTGCTAGAAGGTTTATATTTAAGTTGAAATTTAGGTTGATAATCCATTATGAGCTGGATAAATAATAAAGATAACAATGACACCAGAAGCTCGTTCTTTGAAAGGGTCAATGTAATTGCTAAACTCTAGGTAAACCAACCAATAAAAAAAGAGGACACAATTATTGAACACAAATTACCAATATCAAAAGGAAAGAGATGTTGTTAAAGACCCTACAGATATTTAAAATGGTTAACAAAGAAATGTTATTAATAAATTTATGCTAATAAATTTTGTGACTTTGGTGAAATACATTCCTTAAAAGCAATAAATTGGCTGTGTGAGGTGGCTCATGCCTATAATCCCAGCACTTTGGGAGGCCAAGGCAGGTGGATCGCTTGAGGTCAGGAGTTCGTGATCAGCCTGGCCAACATGGTGAAACTCTGTCTCTACTAAAAATACAAAAATTAGCCAAGCGTTGTGGTGTGTGCCTGTAATCCCAGCTTCTCAGGAGGCTGAGGAAGGAGAATTGCTTGAATCCAGGAGGAGGAGGAGGAGGAGGAGGAGGTTGCATTGACCCAAGATCGCATCACTGCACTCACTTCAGCCTGGGTGACAGAGCAAGACACTGTCTCAAAAAAAAAAAAAAAAAAAAAAAAAAAAAAAAAAAAAAAAAAAAAAAAAAAAAAAAAAAAAAAAAAAAAAAAAAAAGTAAATAAAAAAGGGCAATAAATTATCAAAACTCAATCTGAATTAAAAAATCTCATCATTTTAACAAATTGTACAGTGTAAGCTTTAAGGAAATGAAAAAATATGTCCACATGGTGGAGAATATAAAAATTTATATCATAAAATATAAGAATTATAAAATGTAGTAAGTATATCTAGAATACATAATTATTACAATATAGTAAGTCAACCCTTTGAAGAAGTAGACAAAAGACCTGAATAGACATTTTGGCAAAGATGTACAGATGGTAAATAAGCACATGACAGTGCTCAACATCATTGGGCATTAGGGAAATGGAAATGAAACCACGATGAGAATGTCCAGTATGGGAAGATGAAAAAGTTCTGGAGAGAGTGGTGATGATTGCGTAACAATGTGAATGTACTTAATGCCACTGAACATGTGCTTAAAATGGTTAAAATAGTAAATTTTAGTTACATTTTACTACAATAAAGAGCTATATTAATTCTATATAATTAATATAGTTCAATACTGGCTGGGCAGAGTGACTCACACCTGTGATCCTAGCACTTTGGGAGGCTGAGGTGGGAGGATCACTTGAGGTCAGGAATTCAAGACCAGCCGGCCTACATAGCAAAACTGTATCTCTACTAAAAATACAAAAATTAGCCAGGTGTTGTGGCACATGCCTGTAACCCCAGCTACTCTGGTAGAACCCCTGCTAGAACCAGGGAGGCAGAGGCTACAGTGAGCCAGGATCGCGCCACTGCACTCCAGACTGGGAGACAGAGTGAGACTCAGTCTCAGAAAAAAAATAATTACATATGTATTTAAATACCCTATATTTAAAAGAAATCATCTTGAAGATTTGAAATGAGACGTGAACTATTTGTGACTGGAGAAAAAAAAAGAAAATCGTAAGTATTTCTAATATAATGTTAGAAGACCTCTGCTGCGTGTAGTGGCTGACAACTGTAATCCCAGTACTTTAGGAGGCCAGGGCAGGTGGATCGCTTGAGCCCAGGAGTTTGAGACCAGCCTGGGCAATGTGGCAAAATCCTGTCTCTACAAAAAATATGAGAATTAGCTGAGATGCACTTCTGTAGTCCTAGCTACTCAGGAGACTGAGGTGAGAGGATTGTGTGAGCCTGGGTGGTTGAGGCTGCAGTGAGCCATGATCATGCCACTGCACACCAGCCTGGGTGACAGAGCAAAACCCTGTCCTTTTTTTTTTTGAGATGGAGTTTCACTCTGTTGCCCAGCCTGGAGTGCAGTGATGCAGTGTTGGCTCACCGCAACCTCTGCCTCCCAGGTTCAAGTGATTCTCCTGCCTCAGCCTCCCGAGTAGCTGGGACTACAGGCGCCTGCCACCACCACATCCAGCTAATTTTTCATATTTTTAGTAGAGACGGTTTCACTGTGTTAGCCAGGATAGTCTCAATCTCCTGATCTTGTGATCTGCCCACCTCAGCCTCCCAAAGTGCTAGGATAACAGGTGTGAGCCATCGTCCCCAGCTGCAAAACCCTGTCTTAAAAAAACAAAACAAAACAAAACACCAACTCTGAGCTAGTTCTAATTACATGATTAGAAATAATAAAAGCGCTTCTTCTCCGGTAAAACACCAAATGGCGGATGACGCCGGTGCAGCGGGGGGGCCCGGAGGCTCCGGGGGCCCTGGGTTGGGGAACCGCGGTGGCTTCCGCGGAGGTTTCGGCAGTGGCATCCGGGGCTGGGGTCGCGGCCGTGGACGGGGCAGGGGCCGAGGCCGCGGAGCTCGCGGAGGCAAAGCCAAGGATAAGGAGTGGATGCCTGTCACCAAGTTGGGCCGCCTGGTCAAAGACATGAAGATCAAGTCTCTGGAGGAGATCTATCTCTTTTCTCTGCCCATCAAGGAATCTGAGATCATTGACTTTTTCCTGGGGGCCTCTCTCAAGGATGAGGTTTTGAAGATTATGCCAGTGCAGAAGCAGACCCGTGCTGGCCAGCGCACCAGGTTCAAGGCGTTTGTTGCTATTGGGGACTACAATGGTCATGTCGGTCTGGGTGTTAAGTGTTCCAAGGAGGTGGCCACTGCCATCCGTGGGGCCATCATCCTGGCCAAGCTCTCCATTGTCCCCGTGCGCAGAGGCTACTGGGGGAACAAGATAGGCAAGCCGC
>PVKP010013821.1:0-54520 GCA_004027715.1 Plecturocebus donacophilus | reverse complement strand
TCTTTTGGTTCCATATGAAGTTTAAGGTAGTTTTTTCCAGTTCTGTGAAGAAGGTCATTGGTAGCTTGATGGGGATAGCGTTGAATCTGTAAATTACTTTGGGCAGTATGGCCATTTTCACAATATTGATTCTTCCTAACCATGAGCATGGAATGTTTCTCCATCTGTTTGTGTCCTCTCTTATTTCATTGAGCAGTGGTTTGTAGTTCTCCTTGAAGAGGTCCTTTACGTTCCTTGTTAGTTGTACTCCTAGGTATTTTATTCTCTTTGTAGCAATTGTGAATGGCAGTTCGTTCTTAATTTGGCTCTCTTTAAGTCTGTTGTTGGTGTATAGGAATGCTTGTGATTTTTGCACATTGATTTTGTATCCTGAGACTTTGCTGTACTTCCTTATCAATTTCAGGAGATTTTGGGCTGAGACAATGGGGTCTTCTAAATATACAATCATGTCATCTGCAAATAGAGACAATTTGACTTCCCCTTTTCATATTTGAATACACTTTATTTCTTTTTCTTGCCTGACTGCTCTGGCTAGAACTCCCAATACTATATTGAAGAGGAGTGGTGAGAGAGGGCATCCTTGTCTAGTGCCAGATTTCAAAGGGAATGCTTCCAGTTTTCGCCCATTCAGTATGATATTGGCTGTGGGTTTGTCGTTAATAGCTTTTATTATTTTGAGATACGTTCCATCAATACCGAGTTTATTGAGGGTTTTTAGCATAAAGGGCTGTTGAATTTTGTCAAAGGTCTTCTTTGCATCAATTGAGATAATCATGTGGTTTTTTGTCTTTTGTTCTGTTTATGTGGTGAATTACGTTTATAGACTTGCGTATGTTGAACCAGCCTTGCACCCCTGGATGAAGCCTACTTGATCATGGTGGATAAGCTTTTTGATGTGCTGTTGCAATCGATTTGCCAGTATTTTATTGAAGATTTTTGCATCTATGTTCATCATGGATATTGGCCTGAAACTTTCTTTTCTTGCTGAGTCTCTACTGAGTCTCTACTGGGTCTCTACTGACCAATATCAGGATGATGTTGGTCTCATAAAATGACTTGGGAAGGATTTCCTCTTTTTGGATTGTTTGGAATAGTTTCAGAAGGAATGGTACCAGCTCCTCTTTGTATGTCTGGTAGAATTCAGCTGTGAACCCATCTGGACCTGGGCTTTTTTTGGGTGGTAGGCTATTAATTGCTGCCTCAACTTCCGACCTTGTTATTGGTCTATTCAAGGTTTCGACTTCTTCCTGATTTAGGCTTGGGAGGATGCAAGTGTCCAGGAATTTATCCATTTCTTCCAGGTTTCCTAGTTTATGTGCATAGAGTTGTTTGTTATAATCTGTGATGATGGTTTGTATTTCTGTGGAATCGTGGTGATATCCCTTTTATTGTTTTTTATTGCATCTATTTGATTATTCTCTCTTTTCTTTTTTATTAATCTGGCTAGTGGTCTATTTTGTTGATCTTTTCGAAAAACCACCTCTTGGATTTATTGATTTTTTGAAAGTTTTTTTGTGACTCTATCTCCTTCAGTTCTGCTCTGATCTTAGTTATTTCTTGTCTTCTGCTAGGTTTTGAGTTTTTTTGATCTTGCTCCTCTAGCTCTTTCAATTTTGACGATAGGGTGTCGATTTTAGATCTTTCCTTGCTTCTCATGTGGGCATTTATTGCTATATATTTTCCTCTAGATACTGCTTTAAATGTGTCCCAGAGATTCTGGTATGTTGTGTCTTCATTTTTGTTGGTTTCGAAGACCATCTTTATTTCTGCCTTCATTTCATTGTTTATCCAGTCCACATTCAAGAGCCAGTTTTGTTCAGTTTCCATGAAGCTGTGTGGTTCTGAGTTAGTTTCTGAATTCTGAGTTCTAACTTGATTGCACCGTGGTCTGAGAGACTGTTTGCTATGATTTCCATTCTTTTGCATTTGCGGAGGAGTGATTTACTTCCACTTATGTGGTCAATTTTAGAGTAGGTGTGATGTATTGCTGAGAAGTATGTATATTCTGTGGATTTGGGGTGGAGAGTTCTGTAGATGTCTATTAGGTCCACTTGGTCCAGGTCTGAATCCAAGTCTTGGATATCCTTGTTAATTTTCTGTCTCATTGATCTAATATTGACAATGGGGTGTTAAAGTCTCTCACTATTATTGTGTGGAAGTCTGTGTCTCTTTGTAAGTCATTAAGAACTTGCTTTACGTATCTGGGTGCTCCTGTATTGGGTGCATATATATTTAGGATTGATAGCTCTTCTTGTTGCATCGATCCTTTTACCATTACATTATGTCCTTCTTTGTCTCTTTTGATCTTTGTTGGTTTGAAGTCTATTTTATCAGAGATGAGAACTGCAACTCCTGCTTTTTTTTACTCTCCATTTGCTTGGTAAATCTTCCTCCATCTCTTTATTTTGAGCCTTTGTGTATTCTTGTATGTTAGATGGGTTTACTGGATACAGCACACCGATCAGTTTTGGCTTTTTATCCAATTTGCCAGTCTGTGTCTTTTGATTGGGGTGTTTAGCCCATTTACAGTTAGGGTTAATATTGTTATGTGTGAATTTGATCCTGCCATTTTGATGCTAGCTGGCTGTTTTGTCCGTTAGTTGATGCAATTTCTTCATTGTGTTGATGCTCTACCATTTAGTATGTTTTTGGAGTAGCTGGTACTGGTTGTTCCTTTCTATGTTTAGTGCTTCTTTCAGAAGCTCTTGTAAAGCAGGCCTGGTGGTGATGAAATCTCTGAGTACTTGCTTGTTCACAAAAAAAATTATTTTTCTTTCACTTATGAAGCTTAGTTTGGCTAGATATGAAATTCTGGGTTGAACATTCTTTTCTTTAAGGATGTTGAATATTGGCCCCCACTCTCTTCTGGCTTGTAGGGTTTCTGCTGAGAGATCTGCTGTGAGTCTGATGGGCTTCCCTTTGTGGGTAACCCAACCTTTGTCTCTGGCTGCCCTTAGCATTTTCTCCTTCATTTCAACCCTGGTGAATCTGAAGATTATGTGCTTTGGGGTTGCTCATCTTGAGGAATATCTTTGTGGTGTTCTCTGTATTTCCTGGACTTGAATATTGGCCTGCTTTCCTAGGTTGGGGAAGTTTTCCTGGATAATATCCTGAAGAGTGTTTTCCAGATTGGATTCATTCTCTCCATCACATTCAGGTACACCTATAAAACATAGATTAGGTCTTTTCACATAGTCCCATATTTCTTGGAGACTTTGTTCATTTCTTTTTACCCTTTTTTCTCTAATCTTGCCTTCTTGTTTTATTTCATTGAGTTGATCTTCGACCTCTGATATCCTTTCTTCTGCTTGGTCAATTCGGCTGTTGAAACTTGTCTATGCTTCGTGAAGTTCTCGTTTTGTGTTTTTCAGCTCCATCAGTTCACTTATATTCCTCTTTAAGTTGTTTATTCTCATTAGCATTTCGTCAAATCTTTTTTCAAGGTTCTTAGTTTCTTTGCATTGGGTTAGAACATGTTCTGTTAGCACAGTGAAGTTTCTTATTATCCACCTTCTGAAGCCTGATTCTGTCAATTCATCACACTCATTCTCCATCCCGCCTTGTTCCCTTGCTGGTGAGGAGTTGTGATCCCTTGTAGGAGGAGAGGCATTCTGGTTTCGGGTGTTTTCATCCTTTTTGCGCTGGTTTCTTCCCATCTTTGTGGATTTATCCACCTGTCGTCTTTGTAGTTGTTGACTTTCAGATTCGGTCTCTGAGTGGATGTCCAGTTTGTTGATGATGAAGTTATTTCTGTTTCTTAGTTTTCCTTCTAACATTCAGGCCTCTCTGCTGTAGGACTGCTGAGGTCCACTCCAAGCCCTGCTTGCCTGGGGATCACCTGCAGCAGCTGCAGAACTGTAAGGGTTGCTGCCAGTTTCTTCTCCTATGTTTGTCCCAGAAGGATACCGCCCAATGTCTGTCTGAGCTCTCCTTTATGAGGTGACTCTTTGGATATACGGGGGTCAGGGAGGTGCTTGAGGAGACAGTCTGTCCTTTATAGGAGCTCATGTGCAAAGCTGTGAGCTCCATTGTTCATTCAGAGCTGCTGGGCAGGTACGTTTAAGTCTGCTGCAGCAGAACTCATAAACTCCCCCTTTTTTTTCCCCAGGTGCTCTGTCCTTGGGAATTAGGGCTTTATTTATAAGTTTCTGTTGTGCTGCTGCCTTTTTACAGGGCTGCCCTACCTAGCGAGGAGGCAGCCTAGTCACTGTCTGCCTGCAGAAGCTTTGCTGAGCTGCTATGGGCTCTGCCCAGCTGCCGTGTGAACTTTCCTGCAGTCCTGTTTATACAGGTATAGTTAGAATGGCCTCGGCAATGGCAGCCCATCTCTGTAATGGTGGACTCTCTCTGTAATGGCGGGCTGCCTCAGCAATGGTGGACTAACTCCATAGTGGTGGACTGCCTTGGTAATGGCAGACGCCCCTCCCCCACAGAGCTGGACTGTCCCGGGTTCAGCTGTGCTTGCTGTGAAACTCTCAATCCAGAGTGTTTCAGATTGCTGTTTTATTGTGGGGGTGGGACCAGCCAAGCCTGATCACCTGCCCCGCCTCAGACCTTCCCCTTTTTTTCAGTGAACAGGCTACTGTGTCTCCTAGGTGTTCCAGTCACCTGTTGAAAAGGTGCCAGGATCTGTGTGATATCCTGTGCGGCAACCCACTGCGCTGGCTGAAACAGCTGCACTGAGATTCGTGGCGCTTTTTTGCCCAGGAATCTCCTGGCCTGGCTCCGTGTTTCAGTCCCCTTTTTTATCAGTTGAATGGGTGACTCTGTCTCCCAGGAGCTCCAATCGCCAGCTAAAACAGTGCCCGGACCTGTGTATTTTGTGCAGAGACCCGCCACACCGGAGTGACAGCCAAAACAGCCGTGCTGGCGACCCGTGGGGCTCCTCCATCTGGGAATCTCCTGGTCTGTGGGCAACAAAAACCCGTTTGTAAATGCGGTGTCCATTCACCCTCTGCGCTTTCGCTGGGAGCTGCAACCCTGAGCTACTCCTAATCGGCCATCTTGGATCTGTCCATCAGAAAGCATGTTAATATCCTTTTGTGCCGTTAAGGGCTCACCAAGGTAACATGTACAGAAAGGCAGAAAAAGAAACCTTTCGGGGTAATAAATTGAGAGGTTTTTTTTGAGACAGGGTCTTGCTCTGTAACCCACGCTGGAGTGCAGTGGTGCAGTCACAGCTCACTGCAGCCTCAACCTCCTGGGCTCAAGTGATTCTTCCACCTCAGCCTCCTGAGTAGCTGGGACTACACAGGCATGTGTGACCATGCGTGGCTCATTTTTAAATTTTTTGTAAAGATGGGGTTTTCCATGTTGCACAGGCTGGTCTCAAATTCCTGGGCTGTTGTGATCTGTCCACCTTGGCCTCCCAAAGTATTAGGACTACAGGCATAAGTCACCATGCTTGGCTGAGACATTTTGATAAGAAATACTGTTTTCCTACTAAATTGTCTACATTCCTCTTGGGTAGGCTTGCAAAGTCCCTGTGACTAGAACAGGAACTATGGCTGCATGGGAAATATGGAGGCACAAGAGTGGTACCTGGCAATTACAGGCTCGCTTGTTTCCAACCTCCCAAGTCAGCACAGCCCCACTAAGCAGACTGCTGGCAAGTATTTATGCCATCTGTCAGATAATTAAGACAAATCCAAACATCTACATGCATTCAGTGTGTATAAATGGAGTCATGGCTAACCTCTCCAAAAAGAAAGCAGTTTTCCATCAATCATTTGTAATATCAGATACTTTCAATCCCCTTGCAGGCAGGATAGCAGCAGCTTCTCACTGGAATCTTAAAGGCTAACTTTAAGAATGAATTCTACTTCTAATCTTTATCAAAGAGTGCCTTTTCACACAAGGAATGTGCCTGAATGATCTATAAAAGTTACCCAAATCATTAGTAGCCAAATCAATATGCCAAGCACATTCGGGAGTTGGTGGCACTGACTCCAAAATTGAGGCCATGCTAAAATAATGTTGGCTGAAGGTTGTAAAAAAACATTATGAAACACTAATTATGTGCCATCAATTATTACTCAATTTGTAGAACTTCCCTATAAACCTTGGGAGGTGAGAACTTTATAGAAAATCCCACACACTTTAGGTAATATAGAAAATTCCAAAATGAGAAATCCTTTACAAAAAGAATATACCTAGTATATACAAAGATGAAAAAATGTAGATTTCAATTGGGATAGTCTAGTTTTTAGTTGGGACATTGAGATAATTTTAGGTGTCAACTGACTGGATTAAAGGATATCAAGACAGCAGGTAAAGCGTTACTTCTGGGTTTGTCTGTGAGGGTGTCTCCAGAGGAGACTGGCCTAGGAGTTCGTGGACTGAGGGCAGATTGGCCTGTGTGAGCTGGCACCATCTAACTGAATGGAACCCAGATAGAACCAAAAAGCAAAGGTAAATAATTCACTGTCTCTCTCTCTCCTCAAGCCAGGATTCCTTCTCCTGCTCTTGGGCAACACAAGTCCAGGTTCTCCAGCTTTTGGATTCTGGGACTTGATCAGCAACACCTCACACCCAACTCCTTATTTTCAGGACTTAAGTTGTACTACCTGCTTCCCTGGTTGTGAGGCCTTCAGACTTGAACTGAGCCATGCTGCCAGTTTCTCTGGTTCTCTAGCTTGCAGACAGCCAGGCATAGGACTTCTCAGTCTCAATAATCGAGTGAGCCAATTTTTTTAATAAACCCTTTTCTCATCTCTCTCTACACACATATCCTATTGGTTCTGAGTCTTTGGAGAACCCTAATGCAGCCACTGTGAGAGAAATATGAACCAGGTTTTACCACTGTGTCCCCAATGCATGTGATAGGAAGTGACAATACTGATGTTTGTGTAATAAATGTTTACAATGTGCACCTACCAGCTTTTGATAATTTGAATTATTCATAAAAGGGAAAATAAAAGTGGTGTCTAAGATTAACCACCAACTTAGTAAAATTCCATTTATACCACAGGTTGTTCTGGTACAAAGCAAACAGTAACTCCGATGTTATGTATAATTTGACTTGTTCAGTAAGAAGAAAATTACTCAAATATTATAATGGAGTTAAAATATATTTAATAGACCTAAAACAAAAATTTTCACTCTATCAAAACTTAGGTCTCAATTATAACACTACTATAGTACTTGTGAAAATTATCCCAGATTTTTGGCTAAAGCTTGTGTAAAAGGTTGTTTTTATAATTTTATTTTGGTTGAAGATTTTCTCCAAAATAGCTATTCCAGACTGCTTAACAGTCCCAGAAGTGAAAAATCTTAAGATATTTCATTTACATCCATTAGAGTCTTAATAAAACCCTAGTCCCTTGAGGCAAGCTGGTGGAATAAATATCAGAGCCCTCTTCATAAGTGTGCCCAAAAGGTCAACTTTTACAGATAAATTCCCAGCTCATTAGTGTAACAAAAAACTATGATCTGTTTTTCATACTTAAAATACAAAAAAAAAAAAAAAAAAAAAAACCTCTGAAAAATAGTAAAGGGTGGCAAAAATGAAGAAAATGAAAAGAAATTCTACTCCCTATATTTGTCTTGCTTAAGAGAAAACAGGCTATAGCAAAATGAATACTACAGGTTTCTGTTTTAATAAACAAAACCATCCAAAGTACAGTTCCAAGGTACAAAATCAACCAGTTCTGGACTGATTAGTGATAACAGTACACAGATCAGTCCTTCCTTAAGGGAACAGTCTCCTCCCTGATGCCCTCTTTGGTCACTATGCAGATCCGGAGTGCATCCCCAGTGTACACGTCTCTCTCAGCTGCAGAAATGAAGACATCTTTCACCAGCCGCATGGCTCTGTCCAAGGACAGTGGGACATGCTCCACATTCTGCATGTTCTTAAAACCAACCTGGTGGGATGGGACAGGAAACTCTGGTGAGATATCATGTGACAATAACAAGTTTCCTCCAATACCCTCATGTGTATAAGGATTTGTGATGAAAACACTATACAAAATTAAAATGTCCCTCAGACTGAATATAAACCCTTCCAGACCTGGATGAACTACACACATCAGAAATTTGACAAATAATAACTGGGAAAGCTCCCACTCTTGAGAAGCACATGACCTAGAGAAGCAGATGTACATAAGCAAGTGATGAGGGAATTGTTATAACTAAGAAGAAAATAAGAGCCAGAAGAGCCCCAACAGCTGTCCACTAAGTCTCCTAGAAGAAAGGCTTCAACCTTTAGCAGACAGGTCTTTTGAGTAGGTGAGTGCTAAAGGCTACACTGAAGAGCACAGAACATTCCAGACTGAAGATGTGGGATGGAGTCAGGAAGAAGACATCTTTTCTGAGAAAAGCAGAGTTAGGGTCTGGGTAGAGCATGAACGACAGGTTAATAAGCAATAAGCAGAGGAGTAGCTATATATAACATATTTCAGAAAACTGAGCAGGATGAATTAGGGAAGTAAGCTTGTAGGCAGAAAGGATGTTAGGAAATAAATCCAATAATCTGATAATGCAGATCTGAATTTGGTTAGCAGTAAACAAAAAGAGGGACAAATTAGAAATACAGGTGACCAGCTGGGCGTGGTGGCTCACACCTGTAATCCTAGCACTTTGGAAGGCTGAGGTGGATGGATCACGAGGTCAGTAGTAAGAGACCAGCCTGGCCAATACGGTGAAACCCCATCTCTACCAAAAATACAAAATTAGCTGGGCGTGGTGGCTGGCACCTGTAATCCCAGCTGCTCGGGAGGCCGAGGCAGGAGAATTGCTTCAATCTGGGAGGCAGAGGTTGCAGTGAGCTGAGATTGCACCACTGCACTCCAGCATGGGTGATAGGGTGAGACTCTGACTCAAAAAAAAAAAAAAAAAAAAGAAAGAAAGAAAAAAACTGTTGTTGACCTTTGAACAACAGTTTTCAACTGCTCAGGTCCATTTATACATAAATTTTTTCAATCAACATACTGGAAATTTTTTGGAGACTTGTAACAATTTGAAAAAACTCAGATGAGCCACATAGCCTAAAAATATTTTTAAAAACTAAGAAAATGGTATGTCACAACTGTATGTGGACACTATTTTATCATTTACTACCATAAAATACACATAAATTGATTATAACAAGTTAAAGTGATCTCTCAAGGTTCTCCTTTGTTTTTCACTCTGTTTAGTGCAGTATTATAACACTTAAATAACAAGTGACCAAACAGCACTATTAGTGATGTTTGAATTGCTCCCCGAGAAGCAGAGAAAGTCATGACATTACAAAAAAAAAGCTGAATTGCTTGAATGTACTATAGATTGAGGTCTGCAGCTGTGGTTGCCCACCACTCCAGACAGATCATTCTCCTTATAAACAGATGATGTAACTTGCAGTATTAATACAGTATAGTACTGTAAATGTATTTTCTCTTCCTATGATTTTTTTAAATAACATTCTATTTTCTGTAGTTTATCATAAGAATATAGCACATAATACATCTATAAAATATGTGACAATCGACAGTTTACATTATTGGCAAGGCTTCTGGTCAACAGTAGGCTTATTAGTAAAGTTTTCCAGGAGTCAAAAATGGTACGTGGATTTTCCAATGCTCAGGAAATTAGTGCCCCAACTCCTGTGTTGTTCAAGGGTCAACTATATGCTTGGGTGCTAAAATACAGTATTAGGTAACACAAAAAGGGTGAGTAAGAGGGAGAAAGGCATTTTTATGATCTTCAGGTAAAGGTGACAAGAGAATTAAAAACACGAGTGGAACCAATGCAGACATAAAGGAGTTGGAAGCCATGAAAATACAGGAAAACAAAGCCATGGGAGTAGGTTAGGATTCACGAGAGAGTGAGAACACAGAGAGAGATGGTAAGGTTTATGTAGGGCACATTAGCCAAACTCAAACAGTAATTTATAAGAAAAGTCTTGTATCTCAAACAGTAATTTATAAGAAAAGTCTTTGTATCTCGGCTCTCCTAAGAGGAGAACCTGGAGGAAAGCACTTCAGCTGAACAACATGACAACTTGGGACAGTATCATTACCTGGACATAGTATTACCTGGTTGTCAAGCAGGGGCTGTAGCATGGCACTTGCTGAGCCTCCAGCCTTGAAGGAGTCTCTCTGGTAAGACCCTACTGGGTCAAAGCTGTATACAGCCCCCTTTCCTTAAAGAAGAAAACAGTATCCATAAGGATGGCATCCAATCACAATCCCAAATCATTGCAAAAATACAGGTCAAAAGGTGACAAAAAATGGACTATCGCCTTGGCTAAAACTTCAGGGAAGGGGTGGAACACAGTCACTTTTGCACTGGTGACAGCTGCACCACACACTGTTGTGCGGTGAAAGCCAGAACAGTCACCGTTACACAGGTGCCACCCAGCAGACAGCCCCAATCCCTGTGTGGGTGTGTTGTTCAAGGTTCAACTGTATGCTTGGGAGTTAAAATACAATACTGGGTAATAGAGGAAGGGTGAGTATGAGGGAGAGGGGCATTTTTATGATCTCTGGAAACATGGACTGGAACCACTGCAGACATAAAAGAGTTGGAAGCCATGAGAATATAGAAAACAATCAAAGTAGGTAAGGACCCACAAGACAGCAGGGAGCACAGAGAGAGAGAAGGTTAAGGTTTGTGCAGGGCACATCAGCAAACTCAAACAGTAGTTTATAAGAAAGTCTTTATATCTCAGCTCTTATAAGCTAACGAAGAGAACTTGAAGCACGACTTATGTATATGTCCACAAGACAAAGCAAAAAGAAGAGAATTCTGTAACATGTGTAATACAATACTGTTTTGTTTAAAAGAATAAGAAAACTATTTATTTGTACAAGCACAAAGTATGGAAAGATAACAAACTGTGGATGTTTATCTTTGAGCACTGAATTAGAGGCAAGAAAAGAAGGGAATGACTTCATATGCTTCTGTATTATTTGAGTTTATTACAAAGAAAACAGGTAATTCTGCAATTTTTAAAAAAGGCCTGTTAAAAACAACTGTGACCTGGGCATGAGAAATCACAAATAATTTACAAAATAATGATTTTTAAAAAATATAAGTGATCTGGAAAACATATCATATACCAGAACTTAGTTACTCAGGGAGATGTGATATGGGGACAATCTTCTTACTATGTACAACCACCATTAGCGCTGTATGTTTTCTACTACAGAACTGCATAAACTGAATTCTCTGGTGGAGGAAGCATCATCTGATGTCACCTAAGAAACTGTGGTTAGTGTTTTTGCTGGAAGGGAGCTTGGGAGAAGACATGAGATCACAGCAGGCAACTCACTAACCTCAATATACAAAAAAAGAAAGAGATGTAATGTGTACAGGCAAAAAAAAAAAAAAAAAAATGGTTATATCTCTCATGAGGCTAACAGGCCACAAGTAAACTGAGGCCCAAAAGCTTTACTCAAGGATGGAACCAATCTCAGAAAACTACACATAACAAATTTAAAAAAACAAACAAAAGAAAGGGTGGGATATATCCAAGAACATCGCTTTAAAGACCCTTTAGAAAAAGCAGGAGAGACACTGGTAAAATCAATGTAAAACACACACACACACACACACACACACACAAATAAATCAATGTAGAATGGTATCAATCTTGATTACAAAGTGCTTTTCCTGGTCAAAGTAAAATCCAAAATGCACAATAATTTCAATGTAAAAAATAAGACAAATTTTAAAAGAAATACAGGTAATTGGATGGGAGAGGTTTTTCTAACAAGGCAGGAAACTGAATGTCGTAAAGAAATTATCGACAGATTAGACTATATGAAACACAGAAATTTCTGTGTAGTGAAAGACATCGCCCAAAAGAGAAAAATAACACTCTTGGGGGTATCTATAATATTACAGAGGGTTGACACAGTTGAACGTAGTTCTGGAAAATCAGTAAGAAAACTAACCTGCAAATAAGGAAATGGGCAAAAGTTAATATATGAATCAGTCTCCAAAGAGGAAATTTAGAAAGTCAATATATGTATGAAAACATGCCCCAAAATAACATAAATTAAAATAATAGATTGTTTAATGGGCAAAGATATGTTTCAAAATGTGTTAATTCTAATACTGGGAAGGTTACATAAAATCGGGTACTCAGGGTACCGGTGTGTCCTTTAGAAAGGATGTAGTCAACAAAATACAAAAAAAAAAAAAAAAAAAAAAAAAAAAAAAAAAAAAAAAAAAAAAAAAAAAAAAAAAAAAAAAAAAAAAAAAAAAAAAAAAAAAAAAAAAATTATCTGGCCCAATACTTCCACTACTAGAAGTTTATTCCAACAAGCAAACATAATTGGAGAAGTACATAAAAATGTATGTACAAAGATGTTCGTCATATTGTTTATATTAAGAAAACAGGAAACCAAATGCCCTTTAGAGGACTGATTAGGTAAATGATGGTATAGCCATACTGTGTAAGTTAGCAATTAAAAATCATTGTGTTATAGCAGCAAAAACAGAAGAAAAACAAAACAAACAAACAAAAAAAACAAAATCATTATGCATATAGCTTAGCTTAGCTCTCGATAACACATAATGTATACTCACAGAAAAACTGATACCAAAGTCCTATTTATATAAAACTGCATGTGTGTAATGTACAAACATGTACTGATTGTTTTCATTACAGAAAAACTAAAGCCACTTTTAATTTGGGAAAAAAATTTTTAAAAGGCATGACAGTAATTAAGAGATTAAAGGCAGAGAGGTTAGTGTGGACAGTGGTTGACATCAAACCAAAGAGCTGTGGACCTTGCTGTCCTGAAAGTTTCAATATGGAGCACTGCTCTCCAGGTCCCCACATCCACCAACACCGAAGACAGTACATGAAGTCTGCTGAGACATTAGCAGAGGCTCTGGACTTAGGGGACCCAGCTTAGAGTAGCAAAGGGTAGGAGCAAAACACATGAAATGGAAAGCTGGTGTAAACAAAACACAGACCTTCAGTCCCCTTCTTCCTCCAAGGCCTACAGCTGCCAACCAGGCTTTTCTTCCTACAGTCCCACCTCATTCCAGGAAAAAAGGTTAAATAAATTCTTGGCCGGCACGGTGGCTCATGCCTATAATTCCAGCACTTGGGAGGCCGAGGCGGGCAAATCGTGAGGTCAGGAGATGGAGATCATCCTGGCTAATATGGTGAAACCTGGTCTCGACTAAAAAAAGAAAAAAAAATTTTAAAAATTAGCTGGGCGTTTTAGCAAGTGCCTAAAAACCCAGCTACTCAGGAGGCTGAGGCAGGAGAACGGCTAGAATCCAGGAGGTGGAGGCTGCATTGAGCCGAGATCACTCCACTGCATTCCAGTGTGGACAACAGAATGAGACTGTCTCAAAAAAGAAAGAGATTAAAGAAATTCTTCATCTGAAGAAAATGCTGCTTAAACACCCAGTTAATGGCTGTCAGTTGATAAGCCATGTCAACAAGGACTTTTATAATCAAATTTTGGTATAACACTTTTCAATGTGAATAGACAGAAAAAAAAAATCAGAAATTTGAAGGAAGCCTCTAACATAGAAGACAGAGGCTAAAAATGAACACACAACTTGGAAAAAAAAAGCACTCTAATGAAATATAGAAAACTGCAAAGAAAGTACACAACATCTAACAAAAACAGGATTTTTTTTTTTAAAAAGCCAGAAAATAAGAAAAAGCTCTTAGAAATTAATGACACCAGAAATAAAAGCAATCAGTAAAGCATGAAAAGCTAAAATTAAGGAAATCTTCATTCAGTAGAGCAAAAAAGACAAGGAGATGGAGAACATATGGAACAAAAAATAAAGCACCGGGTCATAATCTAGGTGGTTGTAGAGAAGGTGGGGAGGGGTAGGGAAGGAAGAGAGGAAAAGAAGATGGAGAAAGGACAAAATAAATAAGGAACTCTGGGCAAGGAACATCACTATACAATTTTAGAACACCAGAGTAAAGAAAAGATCCTAAAAGCAAAGTCTCAAAAAGGTCCTGTTTTCAATTTTCAGAAATCTCTTCTAAAATAAGGAAATAAATCAAGAAAGAAGACAGCACAGGATGTGGTGAAATCTCATGATGGCAGTGTGCATCTGTCTTAGCACAACTGGTCCATCCTGAAGCAAAGGGAAAAGGGATCCACCTATTATGTGAGGTCTGGCCATCAGATGAATTGTATTCAGAGTGTACAAAGAACTGACAAAAAGTTTAAAGAAATCTGAGCCAATTAAAGAGACAGTTAACTTGAGAAAAAAATAAAAACAAGTTATACAAGAAAGAAAATATCAACGCATACTACTTGGCGCAACAAAGATGACTATCTATGTGGTCATAATATAAACAGTAAAGGTCTATGTTATCAAAAGTTTGATGTGTTGTTATGGGAGGATGCTAATGAGGAAGAGGACACAAAAGAGCTAAGAACCATCATCTACCAGAACAAAACACCAAAAGATATCTCAAAAGAGTGCAGTGTAGTTTTGGAAAATGGAGGTTAAGTGCCAGAAAATACAGGTAAAAGAACTAAAAACTGTCTTAGTAGGGCAATGGAAAAAGAAGGTAGAGGACTGCTTTATTATTCACACAAATTAACTCTATAAAATAAAAATTAGTTTAAAGAACACATAAAGCCAACCCGACAGACAAGCTTAAAAAGACAGTTCTAGAGACACCTGAGGTTGTCACCAAAACTAGGAACACTGTTACATGGAAATCAAAGAATGGGGCTCTGAAGTGAAACAAAGCCAAACCTAAGTCTTAGGTCTGCTGCTTAGTAAATATGAACTTTCCCAGATTATGCTAACTCTCAGAAAAACTCAAGGATGCTGTCTGGCCTGATGAAATTCAATGGTAACAATTTTTAATGTCGCTAAAATCCGAATCTATTAATCTGACATTCAAGTCAAGCATAATGTAAGTCAAAAAAGACACCAGAAGCATCCAGCATTCTAGGTTAGGCAAACTAATCTGTAGCTAGAATCTAATTACCCAGGTTAAGGGTAATTCATTTCTATTTTTACTATTTCTATACCTTTTCTCTTAGTTTTCAAGTAAAGTTGAAAGCCTTAGAAAGAAATTTTGTGAACCTAATTTGTCTACACCTAAACCAAGGTAGGTAAAATGATCAGTATGTTTCCCAAGGATGTGTATGGGGGCAGATGTTTAGAGTTCGAGAGAGAGCGCATGCAAAGAAAATGCTCATGGAACAGAAAGGGATAGGAATCAACACTTGAGATGTAGGGTCCCCAGTCCCCTTGCTTTTTTTCTGTGTCCAACTGAGAAAGAGAGAATACTCTGACTGCTCTGTGATGTAGCCAGCTGTATGTATTCCCCTGGAGGCTCGGACCCAAGCCAAGGCCTGCCCTGAACATTCCCAGGAACTGATAATATAGTTTAAGCTATTGCTTGAAAACACTGAGAAATTACCCCTGTTGCTAAACACATAGAAACTATCCCCAGCCTTTAACCTAATTCCTTAAACACTCAGATATAACTCCCTAACTAGACTCCCTCACTGTGGACACATCTTTTCCTGCTGTCTGTTGAGAGGACTGCTGCAGCACTAAACGCTTTCAACTGATCACCCTGAGATTTAGTGTTCTGGAACCCCAACTAGGTTCAGGGCAGTCTCTTACAGGAATTCCTTTGCCACCACTTTTTGGGCAACTCCAGTCGTAGGTTCAGCCAGAAGGAACACAGAAGATGGGCTTACTCCAGTAATGTCCTCGTCTAGAGATTTCTGTCACTTCTTATCTCAATGGACTATTCTAAATGGTGACACAGATCTGTCCTGGGAGATTGTACTTGGTTTTTCACAAGCAACCAGAAGCCAATCCAAATGAGAACTGGTGGAAAACATCAGTGCCCATGTGGGGTAATATAGCTTTGGATCAAACAACAGATGGAATAGTAAGGAACAAGACTAACACTCTCAGGCACCCCTGGTCTGACTCTGACAGAAAATCAAAGAGGTATTTCAAAAAGTTCTGAAAACACTGGAGTAGATTCAAATTATCAATTGCCCCAAATGACTTCTAAGACTTTTCAAGAACTTTTGGAAGTATGTCTGTTAAGAAAAAGTTTTAATATTCAGAATCCTGTTTAGGTCAAGCTTTCTAGGTTAGATTTCTTTCTATAAGACAAAAATGCCTAATTATTTATTATTATCGCATGCGAAATCCTGAGAAAATAGTAAAATAACGGGCTGCTTAACATTCACTATTAGAGCTTTAACATGTCTTTGGATAGCATGTATTTCCCTTTCAGCTTCAATTTCATCACTTTCAGTATCAGAAATAAAATGAGAATGGTGTTAGATGGTATTTTCAACTCTAGATGGAAATACATCTATCTAGGAAATAACAATTCCTCTTCCCCACCATTTTCCAGAAAACAGGAATTTTACCTTCTTCATCAAGTCCACCAATGATGTTGTAAACATAGTATGGAAAGAAGCGCCTTGAATACAGGATCGTAGACAGCATTGCAGCAATTGCCCCCGTAGTCATGGCCTTATTATTGGAATGCTTATACATCTGCAATTATTGATAAAAGTAACAGGCATGCAGAGGCAGAGGCTACTATAGACTAGAACAACAACAGTACGAAGTGAATAAATAAATGCACACCACAGTGAAAGGGGAAAGCATGGCAATTTCTTTCACGCTCAACCAACAGAGTATTACTAAGACACAATTTTAAGGGAAGGAATGCCAAGTCTGCCCTCAGCTGTCTGGTTTAAAGACTATTTTCTACACCATCCTTGTGAGGTACTGCCAATTCAAGAGCTAACGTGCATGAAAGGGCACATGAAGTGGCCTAAGGAAGATGGGTTTGAATTCATCTCTCTCCCCCACTCTGCATCTAGACCGGGGTCAGCAAACTACAACCCAGGGGTCAATTCCAGCCTACCCCCTATTTCTATAAATATTGTCTGTGGCTGCCTTTTAAGCAGAAACAAACAGTTGTGACAGAGATCAAACAGCACATAAAGCTGAAAATATCTTTACAGAAAAAATTATGCCAATCCCTGATCAAACCCAGATGTAAGTCCCTCTCTTTGTGGAGCAGATCTCTGTGACAACAGAAGACATAAGGGGAACACCCGTATTCTGCATAATTTTAATACACAGCAGCGGTCGTGATCCTAAAACATCTACAGTAGAGAACACAAGCATCCAAAACAGTGTCTTAGCATGACAATAGAGTGATGGCAAAATCCTAGCTGTACCATACCCTTGGGAACCCTACATTACCCACCGATAGAGAAACTTCGCAAAAATTATAAACATAAAATGAATTTAAGATCACCAATTTTTGTTACCCATATAGCAAACATCTCTAAAGAGAAACCTAAAGCCAGGCATAGTGGCTCACACCTGTAATCTCAACTGAAGCAGGAGAACGTTTGAACGCAGGAGATGAAGTCTACAGTGAGCTACGATTGCACCACTATACTCCAGCCAGGGCAACAAAGTGAGACGCTGTCTCTAAATAAATAGATAGATACCTAACTAGCACTGTAAAATCAAACAATGACAGTCAAAACACTAAAAAATGATTAGAGATCAACTACACTATAAGTAACGGCTAAGTCATTTTACAGAGGAATGTCTTTCCAAGATAAAAACTATAAAAATTATTCATTCCATTTCAATTCAAAACCAAGCACCAACAATTATTTACTTCATCACTTAATAAAGTATGAAAGAAAAACTTCAGGAAGGGGTGTGTTTTATGTTGACTCCACCGTTCCTCGTTTTATTAACAATGTCATGTTTACTTCTGTCTTCTAAATCCCATTTATAAAATAAGCATTAGGAATTATACAAATATGTCAATAAATGTAAGTCATTATAGCTTTCAATATGTTTCGAAAAAAGGATTAACAATTGATAAACATTGAGTGAAATCCTTTCTACACATTCAAAAAGCAAGTGTCAGTAAAAAATGACATTACATACTCCAGTGTCCACTCACAAGTGTAAATAATCTCAAGCGTTATTCACACACAGGCAAAACAGAATGTGATCACTCGTGACTTCTGGCAGCTGGCTAGCGACTGAAGCCTGTCAGGTGATAGAAGTTAATGGTGTATGTTGTGCTTCTCATCCAAGCTCCTGGCTTATTCACTCTTTCGTATTTGTACTCATGTATCCTGCCAACTAAGAGCACAACACTGTAAAGAGGGAAAGCTTGTCAGCTGATGGTGATGCAAATCAAGCTCCTGTGTAAAATCTTTCCTGGGCTCTTTCCTGCCACAGAAATTGATTTGTTTTATTTTTGAGGGCAGAGTATCTTCACAAGAACTCCTCCTAGGCTACTTCTAAAAAGGTAGAGAACCCTTTATATGATACAAGACTTTAACAAATGGAATGTGCTGTTGTTTCACATTATGCTACTTTAATGACCCTGCATTAATAATATAACTTCATTTATAGGCCGGGCGCAGTGGCTCATGCCTGTAATCCCAGTACTTTTGGAGACAGAGGTAGGTGGATCACAAGGTCAGGAGTTTGAGACCAGCCTGGCCAAAACCCCGTCGCTACTAAAATACAAAAATTAGCTGGGCATGGTGGCGGGCGCCTGTAATCCCAGCTACTCGGGAGGCTGAGGCAGGAGAATCACTTGAACCTGGGAGTCGGATGTTGCGGTGAGCTGAGATCATGCCATCACACTCCAGCCTGGGCCAACAAGAGCAAAACTCCGTCTCAAAAATAAATAATAATTAATTAATTTCATTTCTGGGATACATTTATAATTCATGTACTAACCTAGTGACTCTAGGTATTCTGACCAACAGTTATGCTGTAGGTTTAAAAGAATTTAATGAACTGCTATTAATTTAAAAATAGTATAGAAATGTACAAAAGCATCTACCTTTAGTCTTGCTTCAATAATCTTTGTCAGGGTAAGACAGTCTCCATGAAAACCGCTGCATCCAATGACCGTTTTGTCTGTTCTGTAAAAAGCACATTTCAGAAAACTGAGCTGGTCAGATAGTAGAGTGAAACACATCTTGGGCAATTCTAAATTTAAAACTCCTATTCCCACTATTCCCTGAATGGTAATAGGACAAGCAGCCACCCTTCGGCGGTGGGGGCGGATGTCTATACTCCTACATCTCACTCCTTATTCCAGATAGGTGGATCAAAGACTTCAAAAATGTAACTACGAATGGACTAAATAAATCATGGGTGAATTTTTTTTACTATCTTGGGCCGGGGAAGGTAGGTAGGCTGACTGATTGATTTTTGAGACAGTTTTGCTCTTGTTGCCCAGGCTGGAGTACAATGGCACAATCTTGGCTCACCGCAACCTTCACCTCCCGGGTTCAAGCGATTCTCCTGCCTCAGCCTCCCAAGTACCTAGGATTACAGGCGCCCGCCACCAAGCCCAGATAATTTTTGTATTTTTAGTAGAGATGGGGTTTCACCATGTTGGCCAGGCTGGTCTCTCCAGCACTTTGAGATTAGAAGTGTGAGCCACCATATCCAGCCTGGGGAAGGTAGATTTAAACATGACACAATCCCAGGGCTACACAGAAAAATTTCATAAATTCGACTCCATAAAGTTAAAACTTCTACAGAGAAATTTATGAACAGCTTTTTAAAACTCTAATAAAATATACTGGTAGCATCTACTACCAAAGTTTAACTTCGATTCTACAAAGAGTTCTTACAAATAGAAAAACAGTAATAACATAATGGAAAGGTGGATTCCATGAACAGACAAGTCACAAAAGAAGAGCCATTAAGTCACCATAAACATAAGAGCCTCTATGTTGCTCAGAAATCCAAATCTAAAAAAGAGACTATTTCAACCAATTATACTGGCTAATAATGCCTAACTAAATGCTGGTGAAGTTGTGTAAACAGTATAAACTGATTAACTTGTTAGATGAGCAACTTGGTAGTGTATTAAAAATTTAAATACACACCACTTTCACTAATTCTACTGCCAGAAATCTAGCTTGTCAATATCCTTATGCAAATATGCAAAGGGATGATCTAGGTTCACCAGTGAGCATACATTTTAAACGTGCCCCAAAACCAAACAAATGTCCATCTGTGTGGATCTGATTAAGTTTTGGTACAGACATACAAATTCAATCCTGCATTTCAAAAATTAATTCCCAGATCTTGATATGAATCTATAAAGAAACCTAAACAATATTTGGCAGAGGCCACCTTTAGTCTTGCTTCAATAATCCATGAAAACTGCTAATTCCTTTTGGAAACTTATAATCCTTTTGAAAAATGATTCCTTTTGGAAACTTACGAATGACTCACACAAACCATACTTGTCCTACTAGAAGAGCAGCTGACACCTCTGGGGTCATCACTGGCATCACCTGATCTATCCCTACCACCAACCTCCCTCCACTGATGTGAAGACCTCCAACTCCCTAGAAGCCTTTACTGCCTTTACTAACAAGATTGGTTGACAATACCAACGGGGAAAAACCTTAGAATTTCAACATCCTTTCCCCAAATATCTAGGTGCATCAAAGAAATGGGAGTTTTCATGCAAAGAATAGAGTCTCAAACAGGTTTGGAAGAGGCAAGCTTGGTTATAGGCCAGCCTCACAGGACATGGGATGAGGGATATATACAGGCATTCGTTAATGCTGCATTGCTCCTGTGCTCTATCTCTATACCTGACTTGTTTCATTTAAAAAAAAAAAAAAGCGGGGGGGGGGGCTCACTTCAGCAGCAAACGTAACTAAAGCATTACGAAGACGAGTAAAAGCTAGTATGAGGATGGTATCCGTAAAGTTATGTTTTAAAATCTTATTCCTCATATTTACTACTTTCAAGGCGTACAAGTGTCATCCTTGAGGAGAAAAAAGGTAACACCAGAGCATTATTAACAGAAAGCAGAAAGGGGGTATCAAAAGATGGATGCGGACAGAAAGAGAACTGGGAAGATGAAGACAAACGTCATTGCTTTTTTTGGTTAAGATGTGGGCCATCCCTGGGACCAGGAAAGAAAACAGACCTTTACTTCTTTACTCACTCCCTACAATACAAGGAGGGCCTGTCCAAAGGACCTAAACCTCGTAAGTTCCATTCCTATTACAATTCAAGTTTAACAGGCTTTTGTAATTAACCCAGGAATTCATGACTATTTATAAGCATTTCCAAAACTGTTAAGAATCACTGCTAATCTGCAATAAGTATTTAGGTATTTTGTACAGGCTCTTTTTTTTAAGTTTTGGCTTTATTTTCATGTTTGAGGAAAATACAGCTAGTCTATTAAAACTGAGCTGTGGATATAATTGCTTAGGATATATCTAAGATGAATGTTTCAGGTTAAAAAAAAGTGTGGGAAGGCAGATCTAAAAACAAAACAAAACAAAACACTATTTAATGGATTAATGGTGCTATGGTTTGAATGTCCCCTTCAAAACTCATGTTGAAATTTAACTGCCATTGTGAAGGTACTGGGAGTTGGGAACAGGTGTTTAGGTCCTGAGGGCTCAGCCCTCAGGAATGGACATTATCATTAAGAGTGGGTTTGCATTCATTTGCTCTCTCCTTTCTCTCTGCCCTTGCACCATGTTAAGACACGGCAGGAAAGCCTTCACCAGATTCCAGCCCCTCAATCCTGGACTTCTCAGCTTCCAGAACTGTAAACCAGTAAACTTCTGTTCATTATAAGTTACCTAGTCTATGGCCTTCTGCTACAGCCGCATAAAATGGACTAAGACAAACGCATAGATGGAAAAAGTGATAAAGTAATTACACCTAGGTCTTACAAACAATAAGACCTAGGTGATGGCGTATGGGTTTTCATTATGAAACTCTCTTACTTTTGTTGTATATATGAAATTTTTCACAGTAAAATGCTGGGGTGAACACATTTAGGTTACTGAAAGGGCAGCTGGTACCCTAAATACGGTAAATGTTTAGACTGCACATTGAATTATTAGGAAACACTAACCTAGAAAATGGTTTTCTAATAAAATTGCTCCCAAAAGCAACCTAAAAATTCATGAAATCAACCATTTAGAAGTAGAAACTCTCAAAGCATTAAATCATTACAAAGGCATTGTGAAGTGACTTTAGAAATATTTACTTACAATTTGTAACATTTGGGGCTATCCCGGGTATGAATTGAAAACCCTTCACTCAATCGAGTATCAGAAGCAACAATTGAAAAATCTTCTCCAGCAATTGCCAGTACAGTACTGAGGAAAAAAGACAAAAAAAAATTACTTCTCCAGAATGGCAATTCTATTTCTACAAATAAAAGAATGCTCCATAGCATATAATGGGATAAAATACTATGGATGTGAACATAAACAGGATTCAAATGGGAAGAGGAAAGATGAGGAAGAAGAGAATGAACCCCTGGCTACCAGTTGTCTGGAAAAAAAAATTATTAATAAGCCTAAATCAGTGCAAAGTCTTGTTGGCAGGAAGTAACAGAAAAGCCAATCAATTATTATCACCAACACATTAAATACTTACTCCTGCAAGGTACTTCTAATACAGAACAACTAAATGCTACATTTGTTCCCTTGAAGATCAGGTACAAACAGCGGTACTACAACGCAAGGTCTGAGTTTAGAGAAGAAGGGATTTTTTTTTTTTTCATTTCTTTATATCCAAGTCCTTATATAATGCCTATTTCTTTATACCCAAGTCCTTATATAATGACAAGTAAATGGGTGAACAGTAAAATTTTCCCTCTGTGGCTATACAATTTGACAGCTTATCAAAGAGACTTACAGTATGAATTTCAAAAGCAGACTGCCTGGGTTCTAATTCTGGCTTTCCCATTTAGTAGATATGAGGCTGTGGGTAAGTTACTTCTCAAAGCCTCAATTTCATCATATATACAACAGAGATCATATCAGTTGCTGCCTCATTAGGGTGTTCAAAGCATCAAATATGTAAAGCCCTTACTGCAGTGCCTGACCTGACATGTAACTGGTCCTCTAGTAAGTGTTAGCTATGACTGCTGTGGCACTAGACTATGATTAAGCACCTGGCTCTGGAATTACATAAGACAGAGACCTATCTTGCTATTTACTAGGTATGTGATCTTGGGCAAATTCTCCAAATTCAAGTTGATGGTAACAGTACCTGTATCACAAGGTGTGTATATTTGGGGGTGTATATCTTAATGTACAAAGCTTGATTGGTAACTATAACCACTGCTTCAATGCAGTAGTGGAAATTAAGGCATGATGCCTCACAGACATAAGGACTAAGAAACCTTTAGCCACTATTTTTACTGAGGTGGGATTTGTGTTAAAGCTCTCACATAGAAAAGGACGGCATTCCAGGTAAAATAAATAGCAAGTAAAGGCAAACAGGTAATAATTCAAATAGTACATATTTTCAAGCAACTCATTCAGGTGGCCCTTTTTGCATAAGCACATGTAGTAACATAAGGTTTATGTGATGGACAGGGTTCCTACTGTAGAAAATCCCAAATGCCAATCTAAAGATTTTGGAATTTTAGCAAGGAATCAAGAAGGTTTTCTGAGTAAGAATGATCTGTAGTTGTAACTACTCAGGAGGCTGAGGTGGGAGGACTGCTAGAGCCCAGGTGTTCAAGGCTGCAGTGAGCTATGACTGTACCTGGGCATTAGAGTGAGACCTGGTCTTTAAAAAAAGAGAGAGAGAGAAAAGTCCCATTTACAAAGTGGGGTTTCAGGAAGACTACTCCGACAATAACGTAATTATGAAATGGGATGGAAACATTGTTCTAATACTACTAACACAATGGTAAGGTTGCAGGTGAACAGGAACGAACACGTAAATCCAAAATCATCACACACACACAAAATAGGCAAGTTTTTATATCTACTTAAATGTGTTAGGAACTGGGAAAACCAATTATGACATCCAAGATTTAGACCTTATATGAGCAGAATGATGGCATAATTATAAGAAGTATTTTAATGGTGGAGAGGAGCTGGGCACAGCGGCTCATGCCTGTAATCCCAGCACTTTCGGAGGCTGAGGCAGGCGAACTGCCTGAGTTTGAATTTGCCTGAATTCAGGAGTTTGAGACCAGCCTGGCCAACATGGCGAAACCCCATCTCTACTAAAAAGAGAAAAAATTAGCCAAGCGTGGTGGCGGGTGCCTGTAATCCCAGCTATTCAGGAGGCTGAGGCAGGAGAATCGCTTGCATTTGGGAGGCGGAGGTTGCAGTGAGCCGAGACTGCGCCACTGCACTCAAGGCTAGGGGACAGAGTGAGGCTCCATCTCAAAAAAAAAAATAAATATATAAAAAAATAAATAAATAAAAATAAAGGAGGAGAGGAGATTGAGAGGAATAATTAGCTTGTTTTTTGTTTTGTTATCTGTCTTGATTTACGATGAGAGCAGAAAAACCGGTTTTACTGGCCGGGCGTGGTGGCTCACACCTGTAATCTCAGCACTTTGGGAGGCCGAGGCGGACGGATCACCTGAGGTCAGGAGTTCAAGACCAGCCTGGCCAACGTGGTGAAACCCTGTCTTTATATAAAAAAAAATAATAATAATAAATAAATAAAAAAGAAATGTTTTTTCTGAAGAGGCCAGAATCAAGGGACTCATGAGAGGCAGAACTAGAAAATCAGATTTGGGATTAATCCTCCCAGGAATGAGACATTAAGAGTACTGAATGATAAAGTGGCTAATGACTTGTTTAACTACATTTAAAGACAGAGTAGAAAAAAAGAACTAGGCCTCATTTTGTGGAAGCAAAGATTGCCTGAGAGCCAGCTGCAATAAACACGAAAGAAAAAGAACAAAGGCTGAGGAAAAGTAATCAGAAAGTTCTAAGTAACTTTTAGGGCAGTAATGGCTTAAACCGAATTACAAGGGATTAAAAAGTGAGTAATGAGTAGGGCATACTGAATACTGAAAATTCTTATAGAAAATAGTCTTACAAAATGGGTCCAATAACCCTCCCTACAATATACAACTTAATGAGTCATCACAGGAAGTGTTAAAGGATTAAATAAGATGACGGCTTACAATTTACAAAATGTATCTCTCATGTTTCTTACCAAAAACTATGAAGCTGCTAAGGAAGATAAGGAAATTTAGGTTCAATAAGTTCAGAAGTACCCAAAGACCACACTGCCCTTTAGTGGCAGAACCAAGGCTAAAATCAGTTTTTCATTATCTAACACACTCCAAAAATGTGCATTAATATTTGAAATTTATGAGGAAGCAATTAATATTTCTGCTTCTTAAAAAATTAATTTTTTTTTTTTTTTTTTTTGTAGAGATGGGGCTAGTCTTGAACTCCTGGCCTCAAGAGATGATCCTCCTGTCTTGGCTTCCCAAAGTGCTGGGATTACAGGTGGGAGCCATGGTGCCCAGCCAATACTTTTTATTTTCTTAAAGAACCATCGGTTCGAAATTGAGTGTTTATATTTTAATATACTAAGCTTGACTGATAACTATAACCCCTGCTTAAATTTACAGCTCTTCCCTGTCAAGAGTCTTAGAGCCTCTTTCTATAACCCTAAATCTCTGGTGTACCACCACAGAAAACTGTACTACTCAAGATAAGGCTGGTAATTAAAATAAAACCCAAAACTTGAACATGCAAGAACACACATATTACAAGGTCCATCTTCTACTTTTTTCCCTGAACTTAAGCTAAACGTTAAAAAAAAAACCAAAAGCACTTATCTATGAAATTGTTTGCTCAACCAATCCCACCTTCTATTTGAAATAGAAGACAATGATTAAACTGCACAATTAGAAATAACAGAAGTCGGGCAGCTACAATTAGACGTTCGGCTACCGACACAGCTACGCGTCTAACAACACAGACCAAACAATCCTAACTTTGAAGTTTCAGACGCTAGACCTCTACCCTCGCCTGCTGGCTTAAGAAACGTGTTCAGACTCTAAGAAAAGCTAAGATTGTTTTAAAGGTCTTCCATAGGGCAGAAGCTGTTTCATTTTCTGCTTTACTGTCTGATAGCAGCAAGGAGCATGGAGTGGCGGGCCACACAAAGACCCAAATAACGGGGCTGTAATGGGAAACCCTAAAAACCAAGACTATCGCAATCACCAAGTAAACTCGAGCAAAGCGAGCATAAAGGGGTAAACACAGCGCAAGGGAGGACGGCAGGGAGACCGGCCTCGTGCGGACCCACTGAGCTCAGGGTTCTGAGGCCTGCAGGGGACCCGCGCAGCGCCTTCGCGGCAGTGACCCCCAAACAGGCTTCAGCAGATGCGGGGAGGGCGGAAGTGAAAGCAGCGGCTCTCAGGGGTTTTTACCCTCCGTTGAAAGCGTAGGGCGAAAATCGCAGCTGCAAAGGGCCCGCAGCGCTGTGCGGCTCCATCTCCAGGTTTCTGCCAGGACCCGAACACACGGCTGTGGAGGACAACATCGCACCGAAGCGCCTGCAACTCCGGCCTCTACTCCTGCTGTCTCACGGCAAGATGGCGGCCCTGACCGGACGTTACGCCACTTCCGGCTTCTCCTGGCGCTCGCTCCCGGCCTCTCTATCTCGCACTAGTCGTTGCTCCTGGAGGGCCGCCCGGCCGCCTGTCCCTTTGATAGTGGGTCCCGCCCATTACCAGAAGGATATTAAGGTTTTTGTTTTTTATTTTTCCCCTAAGAAAACACTGGAATTCACCCAGATGGACAAAATTTTAAAAGTCTGACCATACAAACGTTTGCCAAAACTATAGAGCAACGGCAGCTGGAATAATGGTAGCAGCGTAAATTGTCCTGGCTAATACAAAATGTATGTAACGTTTCCTATCCTTAAAGAGCTCACAGCCTCACTGATAATAGAAAGTACGAGGGAGGCAAGCGATATAATATATGATGACGCCAAGACGAACTACAGAAGGTAAAATCAAGGCGTGCTGGAGTCCCACCGGGAAACAACTGCGGATGGGGCCTCTGACCACAGTGCCTGAAACGGCTCGTGGTTTGCTTAGTGTTCCTTGGCATTCCACACGCTTGAAGATCAGCTAGCGTTGTTGCTGACAGGTAAGGAGCACGCGCTGACTGAGTGCCAGGCACTGCTCAGGCACTGACTGTCAATCTCCGGACAGCCCACAGTTAAGCACTATTATCTTTATTATTCAATTTTACAGAAGAAACTGCGAGGGGAAGTCAGGTAACTTGCCAAAGGTAACGCCTCTAGTTGCTTTCAACACACAGACACACACCATTTAAAAATTGATCTTTCCTGTGTCCAGCAAGGGCCAATTAGAAGCGGCGGAGGTGCGGCGGCCCAATCCCCGAACGCTTCAAAAGCTTCGCCCCGCCTTCCCCTAAACTCCACGCCTACGGAAACACAGGAAGTGACCAAGCGCCCACACTCCGTATGGCCGCGGTCCCAGTGAGAATAATTCGCTGAAGCCGAAGGCAGAACTGGCGGAAGTGACATCATCAACGCGCGCCTGGAGTGCAGCGGGGTCGGTTAGGGTCGTTGTGGCGGGCGCCCGGGCCGCCGGCTGGCTCGTTTCCGCGGGCTCATAGTGATCTCTGCGGTGACCCAGGTAACAGCTTGTTCTCTTTTCTGAGGGTGCGGGCGGAGGCGACCGCTGCATTGAGGCCTGGGGGCGACGGTGGGGACAGACAAGGAATTGGCGCGCGCAGGCCCTGCGGGGCGTTCCTCCCGCTCGCGCTGCTGCCGTTCCGGCCTGTAACTGCCACTCGGCCGCCGCTGCCGCCTGGCGCCCCGTTCTGCTGCGGTTCGCGCGGCTTCGCGTCGTCCGAGTGGGGCGCAGGGTACCGGCGGGCTCGGCGGCGGCAGGCGGGACGGCCGCATCGAAGACCCGAAGTTTGTTCCGCCCTGTCCTGCCGTCCGCCTCTTCTCCGCGTTTGAAGGCAGGTTCTCTATGGTCTGTGCCCGCCTGTTCTGCTACCAACAGTGAGACTTACATACTTTGTTAGAAGCCTGAGACAGCGGACATAGCAGCGCTTAACATATAGTACAGATCACTTTGTTTACAGGGTCTCCATCTCTCGGTTCAGGCCATCGTGGTTTTCCAAATCTCTAGGTAGGCTTTTCTGTGAAAAGACTATGCTTCGTTTAGACATGCAGACACTAGAAGGCTATGCAGAGTTAGATTGCCTCCAAAAAATACCGAATTTGATGTTTCAATTTCGAAGACGTGAAGATACCCAGCAAACAGCTCTTTTCTGAGGATAAATTAGCCCAGTAATCACTGTGCGGTTTCTTCTGTAGACTTAACCAATATGTGCCGTCTCATCTCCTGCAGCGACCTATACAATCACACTACGCTTGTCACCTTCGTACTGCATACTTTTTCAGTCTGTTAATCTCATTTATCTGAAGCCCTGATCTGTAAATTCCTATTCACCTTGTGAGATCCAAGTTACATGGTCCTTGTTTTGAGAAAACACTGCCCTCTCTTCATAGTAATTGGCTGTTATTCAATATTGTCTTCTCTTCCAGGGGCATATATGCACTCATTCATGATCACATACTGTATTCCAGGCATAGTGCTAGATGCAGAGATCACAAAGACTGGTTTCTACATTCAAGAAACTTAGCTTAGGGCACACCTGCTGTTATAATACTATGTTTTACAGTAATAATTTGTATACCCTTTATATTGAACACTTTGATGCCAAGGACTATATCCTCCTAATCTTTACATCGTCATCTGCATCACTTCTGTTACTGTTATACGGTAACTGTCAAAAAGTTTAATTTTAAAAACATCACTGATATTTTTATTTTCAGAAGCACAGTTTGCTTGCTTGCTTTTTTGGTCTTTTTTTCAGTGATGAGTATGTAGGATACAGAGTCTTTGGGGGCCTTAGCCCTTTCAAAGCGATCCTCAAAATCTTTCATTCATTCAGCAAATATCTGAGTGTCTACTCTATACCAGCACATGCTTGAAGTGCATATGCCCAAAGGGTCTTTGTACGTATAATTTGTAACTTTGAGACCTGAAGTTCTGTGTGAGAATATGTTATTATTATTAACTCATTTCAGATACGTAGTGAGTAAAGAGATGATTTAAGAAAAGCCAAATAACAGGAACAGTTTGCATTAATGTGTTCTAAAGAGGTAAGGTTATTATTTACAAAAATGCAGTGTTTTATCTTTGTGCAGCTTTTTTTTTTTTACAGTTTTATTACAGTAGGAGCTCAATAAATGATCACTCTGAAGTATATTTACTTAATTTTTTGCCCAAGACATTATAGAGGATGTAAAATTGGAATATTTAAAGATCCGAACTTTGCTTAACAGTGCTGTATATATAGTGCTTAATGAATACTCTGCTGTGATATTACAGTTTGCTTAGGAATTAGTTTTCTCTAGGTATTTTTCCTGAAAAGTTTTTAATGCTGGTCATAACACCTTGATTTTGAGCATTATCAGAGTATTTAAACGTGTAACAAAATGACTTTTGTTTTGTTGGCGATTTTACATGCAATCACAGGAGACATGGAAGGAATAAGGCTTTAGGATTATAAGGTAAAAGGCAGTGTATTCCAAAGTAGCCTCATTGGTTTTCTTGTTTGTGTTTTATGTAACCGTGGAACGGGCTTAGGAGTGTATAGGTTACCTGAATCCTTAAATTAAACTTCAGGCTTTTTTCCAAAGCAGCATCGCTGTCTCTTGGTGTGTGAAGATAACCCAAGGAGTTGAGGAAGTTGCTGAGAAGAGTGTGCTGGAGATGCTCTAGGAAAAACTGAATGGTGAGACAAGTTTCAGCCCAAGCGTTACTGGTTTGCCAAGAAGCAAGTGAACATCATGGATCAGAACAACAGCCTGCCACCTTACGCTCAGGGCCTGGCCTCCCCTCAGGTAACACAGCAGGAGGGAGGGAATGGGAATAGGGAGGGCAGAAATCTGTACTCCAAGAGATGGTATCAAAGGGAAGGAAGGGTATTTAATGATCTGTATTTGAAAATGATTTTATATATATATTTTAAGGCTTATTTTGTTGAAACGTTCTATTAGGCTTTGAATTGGCACAATAGTGTTTTATTTGGGGAGTCTGTTTGGAAGCTAAGTTATATATTTGTTTATAAAACATTAATCTTTTGATAAACATTTATGAGAATGTTCCAAATGATTATATAGGGTCTTTGATTTTGAAAATCACCCTCACCAAATTATTTTCTAGTTTTATTTTTCCCTTTGTACATTTCAAGCTCTCAACCACCCATCTACTTTAATAATTTTTCTGGCCAGGAGTGGTGGCTCACGCCTGTAATTCCAGCACTTTGGGAGGCCAGAGTGGGCAGATCACCTGAGGTCAGGAGTTTGAGACCAGCCTGGTGAAACCCCATCTCTACCAAATATACAAAAATTAGTCAGGTGTGGTGGCGGGCGCCTGTAATCCCAGCTACTCAGGAGGCTGAGGCAAGAATTGCTTAAACCTGGGAGGTGAAGGGTGTAGTGAGCAGTGATCGTGCCACTGCACTCTACCCTGGGGGACAGAGAAAGATTCGGTCTCGAAAAAAAAAAAAAAAAAAAAAAAAATTCAGTAATTTCTGTTGAAATATAATTTGCATACAATAAAAATACTCATTTTAAATGTCAGTTGTTTTGATAATTGTATATACCTGTGTAAGTTATGGAACATTTCAGTTACCTTAAAAAGTCCCTTCTTCCCCTTTATAGTCACTTCGTTGGCCCCAGGCAACTACTGAATCTGCTTTTCAATGCTAAAGATTAGTTTTGTCTATTCTAGAATTTCATATAGATGGAATCATACAGTGTATTCTTTTTTGTGTGTGTATGAGTTCCTAGCCTAGTATACTGTTTGTATATCAGTAGTTAATCCGTTTGTGTAGCCAAGTAGCACTCCATTATTTGGATGTTCCACAGTTTATCCATTCTCCACTTGCTCACGTTTGAGGTCTTTCCAGTATGGAGCTATTATGAATAAAAGCACTATGAATAATTTGTGTAGACTTTGAATGCACCATTATTATTTTTCATGGGTACATACTTAGGAGTAAGATTGCTAGGTCCTTTGTCAGTGTATGTATAACTTTATAAGAAACTGCCAAATTGTTTTCTGAAATGGCTATAGTGTTTTGCAGCATAAGAGAATTTTAGTTGCTCCACATCCTCACCAACACTTTGTACTGTCGATCTTTCTACTTTTTCTTTTACTCTAGTGATTGCTTAGAGTATTTTACTGTGGTTTTGATTTTTATTTGCCTGATTACTAATGTTCCCGAGCACCTTGGCAAGTACTTATCAGCCACTCATACACAGGCCCACCTCACTTTACTGCACTTCACATTATTGCATGTTTGACAAATTGAAGGTTGTGGTAAACCTGTACCCAACGAGTCTGTTGTTGGCATTATTTTTCTAACAGCGTGTCTTGGTGTTAGATTTTGGTAACTGTTGCAGGATTTCAAACTTTTTCATTTTTATTTGTTACTGTTATCAAACGTTCTCTTTTCTTTTTTCTTTCTTTTTTTTTTTGGCAGACAGACTTACTCTGTCATCCAGGCTGGAGTGCAGTGGTGCAGTCTTGGCTCACTGCAACCTCCACCTCCTGAGTTCAAGTGATTCTCATGCCTCAGCCTCCCGAGTAGCTGGAATTAACAGGCATGCACCACCATACCCAGCTAAATTTTGTCTTTTTAGTGGAGACAGGATTTTACTATGTTGGCTAAGCTGGTCTTGAACTACTGGCTGCAAGGGATCCACCCACCTTGCCCTCCCAGAGTGTTGGGGTTACAGGCATGAGCCACTGCACCCAGCCAAACCTTTTAATTATTATCTGTTATTGTGAACAGTGATCTTTGATGTTACTATTATAATTATTTTTGAATGCCATAAACTGCACCCGTGTAATACAGGAACTTAATTGATAAATGTCTATGATCTGACCAGCCATTCCCCCATCTCTCTCTCTCCTTGGTCCTCTCTGTTCCCTGAGACACAACAATATGAAAATTAGGCTAATTAATAACCTTACAGTGTGACCTTTAATTAAGTGTTCAGGTAAAGGGAAGAGCTGACATCGCTCATTTTTAATCAAAAGCTAGAAATGATTATGCTTAGTGAGGAAGGCATATTGAAAGTTGAGACAGGCTGAAAGCTAGGCCTCTTGCACCAAATAGCCAAGTTGTGAATGCAAGGGAAAAGTTCTTAAAGGAAATTACAAGTGCTACTCCAGTAAACTCACAAATGATAAGAAAGCAAAACAGCCTTATTGCTTATATTGAGAAAGTGTCAGTGATCTGGGTCGAAGATCATACCACCCACAATATTCCCTTAAGCCAATGTAATCCAGAGCAAGGCCTTAACTCTCTTCAATTCTGTAAGGGCTGAGAGGAGAGGAAGCTGATGAAAAAATTTTTGAAGCTAGCAGAGATTTATTCATGAACTTTAGGGAAAGAAGCCATCTCTACAACATGAAAATGCAACATGAAGCAGCAAGTTATATGGAAGATCTAGCCGAGATAATTGATGCAGATGACTATACTAAGTAACAGATTTTTAATGTAGATGAAACAGCCTTATACTGGAAGAAGACGCCATCTAGGACTTCTATAGCTAGAGAGGAGAAATCAGTGCTTAGCTTCAAAGCTTCAGAGGATTGGCTGACTGTAGTTAGGAGCTAATACAGCTGGTGACTTTAAGTTGAGGCCAGTGCTCTTTACCGTTCTAAAATCATAGGGCTCTTAAAAATTATGCTATATCTACTCTGCCTGTTCTCAGTAAACAGAACAACAAAATCTGATGACAGCACGTCTGTTTACAGCATAGTTTACTGAATATTTTAAGCTCATTGAGACTTACTGCTCAGAAAAAAGATTCATTTCAAAATATTGTTATTCACTAACATGTAACTGGTTGTCCACAAGCTCTGATAGAGAAGAACAAGGAGATTAATATTGTTTTCATGCCTGCTTAAATAATATATCCATTCTGCAGCCCATGGATCAAGGAGTAATTTCAACTTTCAATTCTTACTATTTAAGAAATACAGCTGGGCATAGTGGCTCATGCTTGTAATCTCAGTACTTGGGGAAGGCCAAGGTGGAGGGATCGCTTGAAGCCAGAAGTTCAAGACCAACCTGGGTAACAAAGCAAGTCCCTGTTGTTAGAGAAAAAAATTTTTAAATTAGCTGGTCATGAAGGCATGGCCCTGTAGACCCAGCTACTTAGAAGGCTGCGGCAGGAGGATCACTGGAGCCCAGAAGTTAAAGGCCACAATGAGCTGTCATCACACCACTGTACTCTAGTCTGGGAAACAGTGAGACCCTGTCTCAAAGAAAGGAAGTGAGGAGCGAGGGGCATATGCTATAGCTGCTGTAGATAGTGATTCCTCTGATGGATCCGGGCAAAGTGAATTCAAAACCTTCTGGAAAAGATTCACCATTCTAGGTGCCATTAAGAACATTCATGATTCATGAGAGGAGATCAAAATATCAACATGAATAGGAGTTTGTAAGAAGTTTATTCCAGTTCTTGTGGATGACTTTGAGAGGTTCTGGACTTCAGTGCTAGAAGTTACTGCAGCTGTGGTGGAAATAGCAAGTGAAGTAAAATTAGAAGTGGATCCTGAAGATGCGACCGAATTGCTGCAGTGTTTTGATAAAACCTGAACAGATGAGGAGTTGCTTCTTGTGGATGAGAAAAGGAAGTGGTTTCTTGAGGTGGAATTGACTCTCGGTGAAGAGGATGTGAGCACTACTGAACTGATGACAAAGGATTTAGAATATTACATAAACTTCGTTGATAAAGCAGCAGCAGGGTTTGAGAGGATTGACTCCACTTTGAAATAAGTTCTAGTCTAGGTAAAATGCTGTCAAACAGCATTGTATGCTACAGAGACATCTTTAGTGAAAGGAAGAATCAGTGTGGCAAACTTCATCAGTCTTCTTTTAAGAAATTGCCACAGCTACCACCCTGATCAGTCAACAGCCATCAACACTGAGGCAAGACCCTCTGCCAGCAAAACGATTATGACTTGCTAGAGGCTCACATGATTGTTAGCATTTTTAGCGATACAGCATTTTAAAATTAAGGTATATACATATTTTTAGATATAATGCTATTGCACACTTAATAGACTGCAGTACGGTGCAAACATAACTTTTATACACATTGGGAAACCAAAAACTTCATAATGCTTGCTTTATTGAGATGGTCTGGAACCTAAACCGTAGTATCTCCAAGGTATGCCTGTATCTTGACTTGTCATATGTCCTTCACATCTTTTGCCCTTCTTAATTATTTGTTGATCTTCTCATATGGAGTTGTCGGGGCTCTTTATTATTCTCTTTACCAGACCTTTCTCAGATGTATGTGTTACAGGTATTTTTTTTTCCCAGTCTGTGGCCTGCCTTTTAATTTTCTCAATGCTGTCTTTCAAAGAACAGAAGTTTTTAATTTTTACAAAGCTCAGTTTATCAATTTTTCTTCATGCTTTTCCACTGTGTGATATTAAAGAAGAAAGCAATGTGTTTAAGAATAGCAGGTTCTTCCCTAATTAATGTTTAACAACCCCATTATTCTTAGAAGGCATCTGCCTTTGCACATCTCACCTGCTGTTCTACCAGGAAAGTTCCACCAACACTTAGCACCACCTAGCCTAACCTGTTTTTCTCCTTGCTTTCCACAGGGTGCCATGACTCCTGGAATCCCAATCTTTAGTCCAATGATGCCTTATGGCACTGGACTGACCCCACAGCCTATTCAAAACACCAATAGTCTGTCTATTTTGGAAGAGCAACAAAGGCAGCAGCAGCAGCAGCAGCAGCAGCAACAGCAACAGCAGCAGCAGCAGGCAGTGGCAGCCGCAGTCGTTCAGCAGTCGACGTCCCAGCAGGCGACGTCCCAGCAGGTGACACAGGGAACCTCAGGCCAGGCACCACAGCTCTTCCACTCACAGACTCTCACAACGGCACCCTTGCCAGGCACCACTCCACTGTATCCCTCCCCCATGACCCCCATGACCCCCATCACTCCTGCCACACCAGCTTCTGAGAGCTCTGGGATTGTACCGCAGCTGCAGTGAGTACTTGTCGTTTTATATCTCCTCCCCCTTAGGAGTCCCTTTGAGCTGTGTTCCTGCTCTGTTCTTAGATGGACCCTTTTATTAAGCGAGTGGCGCTGATGGCGATTGTGTGTCGAATTGCTTTATCTCACACTTGGGAAAGGGAGCAAAGCTGTCTTAGTGCCTTCAGTAAAAGGCTCTCTTAACAGGTTCAGAAATGTGGTCATTTGTGTTTATATACTTGGGACAACAAAATTTAATCTGAATTCCACTGTTATTATTATAGACATTTCCCTGTATCTGATATCACTTAATCACAGTGTTGTCATTTAGCTTGTGATGTGTATCTTCAAAGATATAAATCTTTGAAGGCATTTGTCCTTCCCACAAAATGAGAATGACTGTTCTTGTCCTAAATGGATTTTTCTACCTAAATGAAGTGGGTTCTATATGTAACAGGGTAGTTGGGGTAGAAAATAATTTCATCTTCCTGAAAAACCAAGCGAATATTTCCAAATAATCCCAGTCCACAAGAAGCGTTTACCTTTTCATTTTAGAAAGCTGACGACCAAATGGAAAGTTACTTATAGCAGTCTGAGTCTCCTCAGTTTCCTGTACAGATACTGCCCTCCTTCGCACTCCCTTTAGACCTAGCATTTCCCATCTGCATTTGTTCACCTTGTTACATATACGGTTGTTGTTTATAAGCTATCTCTGATCATTTTTGGAACTAAGTGGTATGTACTTGTGGGTGCTGACTTTCACCCAAAGACCTAAATCTTGCCTCTACAATTTTGTTTGACCCCACACACAATTTTAAAAATAAAGTAATTTTAGTGATTTTAGAAAGAGCCTTGTTAGCTCACCCTTGTCTACACTGCTCCCATGTGTCCAGCATGCCTGTCTGACTCCCAGGGATGTTTAAGTTTGCATTTCTGATTTAAATCACAAACAGTCCAGTCAGGTGTTTGTTTCTTGCCAGTGCCTTTGTTGTTCTGATACTCTATTGAGCATCCAGTCATCCACATTCCTGAATTTCCACTATCTACTAAGAGCCCTACTGGTTTGTAATTCAGTGCCCTCTAAATCTTGCAGGCTTAAAAGGAATTAAGGTAATTATTAAATTTTTGAAAATATATAAGAATACATTCAACAGCTCTGTGACTAAAGTTGTGATCGATATACTAAAACCTACTTGATACAGTTCATAAGTGAACAAATGCTAAAGGCAGGTGTGTATACAAAGGTGATTCAAAGGAAATAGATGATACAGAAATGAAAACATTCATTGTGTTGATCACCCTAATTGGCTTTACAGTTCTGTATCTTAGACTGCCGTTCTCTGTTGAACAAAATTATGAGCCATCAAGTTTTCACAAGTATTGCATTTTGACAGTACAAGAAAAAGAACCAGAAGCAACGATGAGCTATTTGAACCTATGCATTTGAAATCTGGAATCAGTATTCTTGGGATGGTAGTTTCCAGGTCTATGCAAGACAGTTTTTGAGCAGTTAATTGCATTCAAAGGGCATTGCCCATTTCAAGTATACATATTTCCATAAGCGGAAAAATGTATAATGAAAATATGAGTTTGTTGTTTAAATTTTTATTAAAATTTCTAATAAAGTTGCTTTTTAGCATATCTTTATCCTCATGTAAGTTATTTATTAAGTGATTTAAGAACACTGAAAAACAAAAAGGGTCAGTGGGCACAGATCGCTCTATTTATCCTTATTTACTGAGAGTTCATTAGAAGAGAAAGCAGGGTTTTGCTTTTTTTTTTTCTAAAGACACTTAGCTCTTGTTTTTCCAAAAGATACTTACTTTGAGAGAACTGAGGCAGTTCATGCCTGCTTATCTTCAATATAGATACTGACTTCCTTTAGGAGTAGGGTGGTGGTGGTGGCTTTTCAGAGCTCACAGATGAGAGTTGAGTTTGTCTATGGGAAGGCCAAGGGCATGGCTCTGGAGACAGACTCAAATCCTGGCTCCACCATTTGGGAGCCATGTGCATCCTGAGCAAGCTGCACTCCCTTTAAGCCTCAGCTTATTTATCTGCATGTTGGAATACTGGTAACTACTACTTCAGTGCATTATAAGTATTAAGTGGAGTAATCTATATAAAATGCTCAACATGTACGTGATACTTGTTAAACACTTAATAAATGTGAGCAATTAAAAAAAATTAAAGCCTGGTTGAAATAATTAGATGTATACGTAATATCTAACACCTCATCCTGTGACAGTTAAGTAATTTAAATAGTCATGTTTTCTTTTTAAATTTCTTACAGAAATATTGTATCCACAGTGAATCTTGGTTGTAAACTTGACCTAAAGACCATTGCACTTCGTGCCCGAAATGCCGAATATAATCCCAAGGTTAGGTCTATTTTAATGTATTTCTTTTTTTTTTTCTTTTTTGTCTTCTCTGCCATGTCTCTATATTTTTAATATGTCTCATACTAGGTAACAAATGTCTGTAGATCAGGCCAGGTGCAGTGGTTCATGCCTGTAATCCCAGCACTTAGGGAGGCCAAGGAAAGAGAATTACTTGAGCCTAGGAGTTCAAGACCAGCCGAGGCAACATGGCAAGACCCTGTCTCTTAAAAAAAAAAAAAAATTTGGCTGGGCTTGGTGGCTCACGGCTGTAATTCCAGTGGGTGGATCACCTGAGGTTAGGAGTTCAAGACCAGCCTGGCCAACGTGGTGAAACCCCATCTCTACTGAAGATACAAAAATTAGCTGAGCGTGGTGGCATGCACCTGTAATCCCAGCTACTCAGGAGGCCGAGGCAGGAGAATCGCTTGAACCTAGGAGGCAGAGGCTGCAGTGAGCGGAGATCGTGCCATTGCACTCCAGCCTGGGGGACAGAGCGAGACTCTGTCTCAAAAACAAAAATCTGTATATCAGAGACTGTGTTATGCTTGTTTCTTGACACCAACAAAATGAAGATCTAAAGTGAAATGTGCATTGTTTTGTATCTTGGATATTTAGTGAATAGAACAAGTTCATTCATCTGATATTTTATTATGAGAATTTATAATGATTTATAGGAATCCTTGGGAATACAGCAGTCTATAAAATAAGCTAAGTTTTACATATATATATAGTATCTGGATCATGTGAAGAATTTTGTATATGTATAGGGATGGTGTTTGCCAGCTATAGTAGATAAAGTAATTTAGATAAACATTAGCCGGACTGAGAGAAATGTTAAGTAATGAACTTAGGGTGCATTTTAAAATCCCTGAAACATAAGGTCTAAGATCTCAAAGATAGCTAAGGGTCTGAAAATCACCTTTTAACCACTCATAGTGAGTCTGTATGACATGTGGCATTCAAAGAATTAATATTTTATCTATTGTAAGTGTATTTAGTTGAATACATAATTTTATGACTTTATGGTCTTTAGTGAAGTGATATTAGTTATCTAACAAATAAAAATAGTAGAGGAGCTGGGCACAGTGGCTCATGCCTGTAATCCCAGCACTTTGGGAGGCCAGGGTGGGTAGATCACGAGGTCAGAAGATCGAGACCACCTGGCTAACATGGTGAAACGCTGGCTCTACTGAAAATGTAAAAAATTAGCTGGGCGAGGTGGCACGCCATAGTCCCAACTACTCGGGAGGCTGAGGCAGGAGAATCGCTTGAACCTGGGAGGCAGACATTGTAGTGAGCCCAGATCGCACCACTGCACTCCAGCCTGGGCGACAGAGTGAGACTCCGTGTAACAACAACAAAAATATATATATATGTATATGTATATATATAGTAGAGGAAATTCCGGAAATTCAAAATAGCTAGGCTTTTCCTGCGACTTATGTAAACGGCAATATACTGCTGGCATTTTCAGATGTTGATAAAATCACAGGGAAGACATAGAGCAATTTTTCTTCTTTTTTTTGGAGATGGAGTCTCGCTCTGTCACCCAGGCTGGAGTGCAGTGACACAATCTCGGCTCACTGCAACCTCCGCCTCCCGGGTTCAAGCAGTTCTCCTCCCTTAGCCTCCTGAGTAGCTGGGATTGCAGGTATCTACCACCATGCCCAGCTAATTTTTTGTATTTTAGTAGAGACAGGGTTTCACTGTGTTGCCCAGGCTGGTCCCGAACTCCTGACCTCATGATCCACCCGCCTCAGCCTCCCAGAGTGCTGGGATTACAGGTGTGAGCCACCGTGCCCAGCCGACTTAGAGCAGTTTTTAAACTAAAATTGTTAAACGCTGGGCATGGTGGCTCAGACCTATAATCCCAGCACTTTGCAAGGCCAAGTTGGAAGGATTGCTTGAGGCCAAGAGTTCAAGATGAGCCTGGGCAACATAGTAAGACCTCTTTTCATCAGAAAATTCAAAAAGTTATCTGGGGTTCGTGGCACACACCTGTAGTCCCAGCTACTTGGGAGGCCAAGACGGGGGGATCTCTTGAGCTCAGGAGTTCAAGGTTGCAGTGAGCCATGATTGCACCACTGCACTCTAGTCTGGGCGACAAAGTGAGACTCTGTCTCTAAAAAAAATAATAATAATAAAATTGTTAAAGCAATCTAGTTTGTTAAAGAGTCATCTTAATTAGAAATATATAGGTTTTATTGTATAATTAAATGTCATGTATTAAATCATTTATTTCAAAGTAATTATTTGCTTGTGATCATGTACCTAATAACTGAGGCCATTAATTCAACCCACAGTTGAAATATTTTCCCCTTGAGTTACTATCTTAGCAAGAAAAAGTTTCTCAAAGAATTAACATGTTTCAAGCATAAAAAGCAGAAAATAAAAAAGTTAAAACTGGTTTTCTCCCAATTTGCATTTGTATGTGTTTAATACATTAATATTGTTTCTAAAGACCGATTGGAAGCAGGATTTTACTTCATTACATATTGATATGCTTGTAATCTGATTTATTCCATTAAGGTAGAAAAGGTTTATTGGTTTATTTGCCTCAAAATCCATATTAATAAAACAAAAGTTATTGTTAGAGAAGCTATAGTCATTATAAGCAGCAAATATAAAGTAGAAACAGAGGCACTGGTATTTATTGAGAACATAACCAAATTTTGCAAACATTTCTCTTGATGGAATGCTCATGTGAAAGAACACACAGATCTTGATATAACTTACTTAGTAGTGACAATTGATTATTTTCTGCTCCTTATGCAAAGGAATATTTGTTACATGTGATGGTATGCAAATCCTTTACAGATAGACAGAAGTACAGGGGAGATATTTTGATAACTTGATGTACTGTATCCTTCTAGTTGTGATTTGTCAACGTGTATGTAGTTCTCTTAACAATTGAGCAGTTTGGCATGACCTCACTAATGATTCTCTCTGACCATTTTAGCGGTTTGCTGCCGTAATCATGAGGATAAGAGAGCCACGAACCACGGCACTGATTTTCAGTTCTGGGAAAATGGTGTGCACAGGAGCCAAGAGGTAGCCATAAGAAATTCATTCTTCTAGTCTGTGGGTTATGAACGAAAAGGTGATGTCTCATTGTTTTTAGGTTATGGGTTAGTGCTTTAACGTGTTATTGCTTTCTTATTAAAATGGTTGATTGTCATAATTTTAGATAGCAGTGATTTCATTTTCTTAAAAATTAGATATGGGCCAGGCATGGTGTCTCACACCTGTAATCCCAGGAAGCCGAGGCAGGCAGATTACTTGAGGCCAGGAGTTCAAGACCAGCCAGACCAACATGGTGAAATGCCATCTCTACTAAAAATATAAAAATTAGCCAGGCCTGGTAGTATATGCCTGTAATCCCAGCTACTTGGGAGGCTGAGGCACGAGAATCTCTTAAATCTGGGAGGCAGAGATTGCAGTGAGCTGAGATCACGCCATTGTCCTCCAGCATGGGAGACAGAGCAAGACTGTCTCCAGAAAAAGAAAAAAAACTAGGTATGATATAATATAACATCACAACTATTAATAAAGTTCCCTTTATGTAAAAAATGTTGTACTTAACACAAATACATCTTGAAATGGAAGAAAAAATTGATCAAGAATTAGAACATTTCAAAGCTAACGGTTTATGGTCTTTGCAGACTTTATTGGGCCTGGCAGCATGACAACACCACATATTTTGGCCACAGAAACCTGCCGTCTCACTGGAACTAGCTCTCATTATGAGTGTTTGAGTTGTGCAGATCTTAAGGAATGCATCCCTCTTATAAAATGTCATTGCCTATATTCTGCATCCGAAGTGATCCTGTCTGAAAGTTAGTGCTCTGGGGCCCTGACTGTTCTAAACAGAGCTCATATACCTGGTAGAAGTCAAAAACTGGGGGGATAGTGACATTAGCTTCATAAATGAACTGAACAAATAAACTAAAACTTTTTGGCCGGGCGTGGTGGCTCATGCCTGTAATCCCAGCACTTTGGGAGGTCAGGAGTTCAAGACTAGCCTGATCAACATAGTGAAACCCCGTCTCTACTAACAATACAAAAAATTAGCCGGGTATGGTGGTGGGTGTATGTAATCCCAGCTACTCGGGAGGCTGAGGCAGGAGAATCACTTGAACCCAGGAGGTGGAGGGTGCAGTGAGCCGAGATCGTGCTACTGCAGTCCAGCCTGGGCAACAGGGCAAGACTCAGTCTCAAAAAAAAAAAAAAACTAACTTTTTAAGTGAAAGAGTGTTAAAATGTACTTGGAGGTATCAACACAGAAGGGAGTTGTGGACACTTTTGCTTTTTCTGAAGTTTGAAATTGTCTTTCAGTGAAGGGGATGCCATTGGTATGGACATTCTGGCTCCTGGCCTCCGAGTTTTTTCAGAAGGCAGGACAAGGATCTGTCCTTGCCTTTCACTTCCCCTTGGCCACAACATGCAGTAGTAACATCTTTAATTAGGAGCCTTTTTGTTTGCTTGTTTCCGCCTGCGTGGAGTATCAGAAACAAGGGAGGCTTTTCGTGCAGCATTTAGCCCTTTGTGTCCCAGAGCGTCTGAAAACCGAATATTGTGTATCTCGTTGGATGACTATTTCACAGCAAGAAACCACCAATAAACTTACCTGAAAATTAAAAAGCACAGCATCAATAAATATATGCTTAATTTTTGTTTATAGCAATATTTTCACATTCTGCTTTTCCTTCTCTTTTTCCCTCCTCTTCCCTCCCCTCACCTCCCCTCTCCTCTCCTCCCTCCTTCCCTTCCTTCCCTTCTTTTCTCTTTCTTTTTTTTTTTTTTCTTTTTTTTGAGGTGGAGTCGCCCAGGCTGGAGTACAGTGGCACAATCTTGGCTCACTGCAACCTTTACCTCCCGGGTTCAAGTGATTCTCCTGCCTCAGCCTCCCAAGTAGCTGGGATTATAGGTGCATGTCACCACACCTGGCTAATTTTTGTATTTTTAGTAGAGATGGGGTTTCACCATGTTGGCCAGGCTGGTCTCGAACTCCTGACCTCAGGTGATCTACTCACCTTGGCCTCCCAAAGTGCTGGGATTACAGGCGTGAGCCAGCATGCCTGGCCCACATTCTGCTTTTCTTATGTAAGCTCTGAACTACTAAGTTACAGTTTTATTCAACAAATGACATCATAGGAATGTCTATCTGTGATGAGTCTTGATATAAAAGAGGATAGAATTGGTGAACACATTGTCCAATAACAAATCTCATCGACATTTTATCATCAAAATGAAGCTCGTTAGTTTTCCTCTCAGTAGAAATGCATGTGCTAAAATATAAAAATAGTGATGATTGATGATGATATAATTCATGTCCATAAAATCTAGGGCTACAGTAATTTGGTGAATTGAAAGTGTGATCATTTTGGCAGTTCTGTCAAGGACCCAGGAACACTTCATAAGGAAATTGTGAATGTCTGTCAGTCTTTTCTCCTGTTGCAAGGGGGCTGACCACTTTACACTTTATTAGTTTCCTATTTTGGACTTTTTATAAGTTATGAGTCTAAATAATTATTTTAGCTGGCTCTGAGTATGAATAACTCACTTTTTTCCTTTCCCTAGTGAAGAACAGTCCAGACTGGCAGCAAGAAAATATGCTAGAGTTGTACAGAAGTTGGGTTTTCCAGCTAAGTTCTTGGACTTTAAGATTCAGAACATGGTGGGGAGCTGTGATGTGAAGTTCCCTATAAGGTTAGAAGGCCTTGTGCTCACCCACCAACAGTTTAGTAGGTAAGTTTGAAATGTATTATGATTGCTTTTGGTACCAGTTCATTTATAACCTAAGCATTGTTCAGAATAAAACAAATGCAAAATATTCAGTATGTGACAACCGTTGACATGGTTATAGTTGTATGTATTCTTGCAATGTCTTCCTGATATTCTCAGTGATATTTATCACCCTCACCAGCCTTCTGCTTCCCTTATCACTTAGCGGTACCTATAACTCCCCTTTACTGGAGTGAATTTGATTCTGCTTCTGTATGTTTTATCATTTTATTGCCAAAAACACTTGGAATGCATGAATTGAACCTAACCTCTTGTATCAATTTTTTTTCCCCAGTTTAGATCTTCTCTTTTAGTCAACAGTGTATCAGATCTACCAGTAAAGTGTGAAGTTGAGCCATAGGAACAACTTTCTAATTATCTTCCTGCTACTTGCAGATGAAGACTCACAGGCAGGCAGCCCTGCCCACCTCACAGCCTCATTTCAGTCTTCTGGTGTCTGTTCACGGGCACACTAGTTCTCTGTGCCCCTTTGGCTCACTGGGTTCTTCCTGCCCTCAGCCTTTGCACGTGCCACTTTATACCTAGCACATTCACTTCCCTTTTCCCCTAGAAAGCTCCCACGTGAGTTCCATGTATCTACCCACTCCACTCTCCCTTAAAGAAACCTGTCTTGAATTTTCTCTTAGGTCAGACACACAGACACGGAGAGGCATCCTGGTTTCAGTCTCTGAACTAAGATAAGTTAGATTACTAGGCTTAGAAGAATATGTACCAGGCCTGGTGTGGTGTGGTGGCTCACACTTGTAATCTCAGCACTTTGGGAGGCCGAGGTAGGCGGATCACTTGAGGTCAGGAGTTCAAGACCAGCCTGGCCAATGTGGTGAAACCCATGTCTACTAAAAATACAAAATTAGCTGGACGTGGTGGTGCATACCTGTAATCCCAGCTACACGGGAGGTTAAAGCAGGAGAATCACTTGAAACCAGGAGGAGATTCTTAATTGTTATAATTCTTAAAATTCTTAATATATATACCCCCCCCCACACACCAACAGTCCATTCAGTCAGACAGCTTAATCAGGTATAAGTTAATTCTCAGGCTAGTATATCACTTTGGTTAAATTTCCTGACCACAGTTCACAGCTAGAGAATATTTCAATTTAAGGAGGTGAGATATGATTAACAGCTAAACTGTCAGTATCAGACTTAGAAGTAAATGATTATTAGGACTGTAAAAGTAAATGATTATCATCAGAGACTGCAGACATAAATACAGGGCTCTTTTTCTTAAATCAGAAAATCCAGATTCATTAGAAATAGGGTAAAGTATAAGAGGACAAATAGCCTCCCATCCAGTGATTATCAAGTGGTGACTACAAATCAGCCTCATTTGCTTTAATTATTCTATCCTTGATGTTGCTTGAAGAACTGTGCTTTACCTGTTGACTGGTTTGTTTGTTTATTCAGTATTTTTCCTTATACAGGTCCTCATTTTATCTAAAAGCATGGAAGGCTCTTAATTTCTAAACTGCTTTTGCAATTTTCCTTCCAGTTACGAGCCTGAGTTATTTCCTGGTTTAATCTACAGAATGATCAAACCCAGAATTGTTCTTCTTATTTTTGTTTCTGGAAAAGTTGTATTAACAGGTAAGTTGTAATGGGAAGTAGTATCTGAATGTTTGTAAGTGTTTCAAGTATGGCATTTTGTCAGTGCTGAAAATAAATTTCACTGTTGGGACAGTGGGCTAGCTTCTTGTACAAAGGCCTCCCACCCAAAGTCTGATGAGAAACATGCCCACTAAAGGCACAGTGAGAGCAGGGAAGTCTGACCACAGCCCTGCAAGTCCACTTCGTTTACAGCGGGGAGGTGGGCATTGTATTGAATAACAGATGGTGTTTTCACTTGGAATTCGTTATTTGGAGCTTTAGGATTCTTCAGCAATATGATTACGAGACAAGAAAGGAAGATTCAGAAAAGAGCTTAGTTGAAGGCAGCAATTGGGAGAATAAGATTTGGTTGTTTTCATTGCTGTCCTGCTTGGTTTATGGCCTGGTTCAGGACCAAGGAGAGAAGTATGAGGACATGCATCTTGAGCTATAGAATGAGACACTGGAGTCACTAAAATGACTGTTTAAAAGTATTGTTTTATAAACTAAAATAAGATTGTGACAAGCGATTCCACCATTAATGTTTTCATGCCTGTGCCTTAATCTGACTGGGTATGTTGAGATTTGTGCATGCAGCTTTAAGGTAGTAATTTTCCTGTCTTAATATGTTAAGAAATGCCATTTCAGTCTCTTATCTCTACTCCAACTTGTCTTCTTAGGTGCTAAAGTCAGAGCAGAAATTTATGAAGCATTTGAAAACATCTACCCTATTCTAAAGGGATTCAGGAAAACGACGTAATGGTTGTCATCTACCCTTGCCTCCCCCACCCACTTGGTTTTTTTAAACAAATCAGTTTGTTTTGGTACCTTTACATGGTGGTGGTGTGAGGAGATGGATGCCGAGTTGCAGGTTGTGGTACCAGGTGATTCCCTTCTGCAAGTGCCCACCACGGGATGCCGGGAAGGGGCATTATTTGTGCACTGAGAACACCGCGCAGCATGACTGTGAGTCGCTCATACTGTGCTGCTATTTGGGCAGCGCTGCCCGTTTATTTATACTTAGATTTTAAATACTGCTGTTGACAAGTTGGTTTGAGGGACAAAACTTGTAAGTGTTAAAGCCACCTTTACAACTGATTGGACTTTTTAATTTTAATGTATTTCCCCATGAACCACAGTTTTTATATTTCTACCAGAAAAGTAAAAATCTTTTTAAAAAGTGTTGTTTTTCTAATTTATAACTCCTAGGGGTTATTTCTGTGCCAGACACATTCCGCCTCTCCAGTATTGCAGGACAGAATACATGTGTTAATGAAAATGAATGGCTGTATATATTTTTTCTTTCTTCAGAGTACTCTGTACAATAAATGCAGTTTATAAAAGTGTTAGATTGCTGTTATGATACCTTATGAGTCATGTGATCATACTGTTTTCTAAAAAGTTGTATTTTAGATATAATGTCTGAAATCATTTTGGTGTTTGTTTGTTTCAGTCAATATTTCATTGTATGCTGCAATGAAAACACATTAACGAGCTAAGAACTCACAGTTGCTCAGGAAATGTGTATTTACTACCTTCCATATTTTGAGCAACTGCTGTTTTCTAGGTATTTTGCATACAGTGCCTGGAATCCTCACAAAGCTGCAGTTAGGTTTTGTTCCTTAATTAGAGGTGAGGAGATATAGGCCCCAGCTGAGGAACTGGCTGAAGTTACACAGCTAGTAAGTGGTAAAAATGGGCTCTGAGTGAGTCCTTCAGGTGTGGAAGCTGGTGCCTTATCCACAGGCTGCCAAGTCTCTGCAGTAACTTTTTTTTTCTTTTTTGCTTGTTTTGTGGTTTTTTTTCTCATGGAATATCAGGTGGACATTTGCGGGTTCTTAGGTTTTATTGTTAGGGTGGTTTGTTTTTTTCTTTTTAATTGTAAAAGTACATCTTCACATGACTCAGGAATAAAATCAGAAAGGGGAAGTCCTTCCTTCCTTTCTCTGCCTGTTTCCCCAGGATAACGACCAGATTAGTGGTACCTTCTAAGCCCTGTTGTGTGCAAATTTTGTTTTCTGGGCATGGCATTTGATCCCATTTTTGGAAAAAAATGATAAAGGAATCCATTCAATTTTACAGCTTTCCCTTTTTTCCATCAATATATCATAAACCTATTTCCATGACTGGGAATCTAGGATACTCTTGCAACGTACCTTCACTTACTGAGCTCTTCCTTTAATTATGGTCATTTACATGACCTCCGGTTTTTCAATATCATAAACAGCACTGCAGGGAACATCCTTGTATGTGTGCTTTTTGGATACGTGCAGGTATTCATGAAGTAAACTTTCCTAGAAGAGGAAGTAAAGACTATACATTCTAAGTTTTAATCGATTGATACCAGATTGTAGTCTAAAGAGATATGAAGTGTCCTTTTCTTGCATTTCCCAATCATTAGTGATGCCAGTAATGTATGGATTAATTGGAAAGACATCATTTCAATATTATTCCCTATTCAAGAAAGAAGTATCTCTTCCATGTATGTAGGTCTTATGTTCCTCAGTAAAGTTTTATAATTTTTTTCACACAGGGCTTTTATATTTCATAAGTGTTAATTCCTTAATTCCCAAGTATAATATTATTGTTTCTGTTGTTTTAATGGAAGTTTTTCATAACACTTCAAAATTTATTGTTGTTGATATATTTTTCTTATTCCAAGTTTACTGAACTCTTTTTACTGCTGATTTAGTTGTTTTTTTTTTGTTTGTTTTTTTGAGACAGAGTCTTGCTCCGTCGCCAGGTGTCAGGCTGGAGTGCAGTGGCGCAATCCCAGCTCACTGCAGTCTCCGCTTCCTGGGTTCAAGCAATTCTTCTGCCTCAGCTTCCTGAGTAGCTGGGATCACAGGCGCACGCCACCACGCCCAGCTAATTTTTGTATTTTTAGTAGAGATGGGGTTTCACCATCGTTGGCCAGGATGGTCTCGATTTCTTGACCTCATGATCCACCCACCTCGACCTCCCAAAGTGCTGGGATTACATGATTTAGTTGATTGGGTTGAAAGTTCTAGGCATGTAATCATCTGTAAATGGTAATTTTATGTTTTCCTTTCCAATATTTTTCCTATCAGTGGCTAGGACTTTAATGTGCCTAACTTAAAAAAAAATCTTCTCTTACAGTTGTAGATACATATACAGGAAACCTAACAAATATATAGCATAATGTATTATTTAAAGGCAGACACCCTTGCAGCTACCACCCAGGTCAAGAAACAGAATTTTGCTGCCTGTCCTATCCAGCCGCACACTCCTGGCTTCCCTCAAGTAGGAATTATTATCCTGACTCTTAAGCATTTAAAGATAATTGAAGTTCTTTGTCCATTTCTTTTCTTTCCAATTTACAGGCCATTTAGTATGTAGAGCTTCTCGTAGTCTGGGGTTTGCTAGTTGGAAATTCATGGTGTAGTTTCTCTATTCTCTGTATTTCCTGCAAATTGGCATCTGCTGTATAATTCCTAGATCTATTAATTCATTAATGGGTTGCAAAATGACATGTTAGTCATTTCATTTGTTTTTCATTTAGTAACTAGAATACTTTTATAAAGTGTTGTACTCCATATAGCAGGATACATACTTGCTTCTTTCCCTTTTTAAGTTTGCAAGATAAAATATGAATTTATAATATGTCCAATTCAAATTCAAAAGTTATAGGGCTTTTACTTAACCAGTTCTATATTATATATACACCCTTTCTTCTACACTGAGAACCCTTAATTCTTAAAGACATAGGGGATGATGAATTAGAGTATCTCATAATTACTCATTTACTTTATCTGTGTATTTATCATTATTTTATCTGTTATTTGTGCAATATTTTTTGAGACACAGGCTTGCTCTGTTGCCCGGGCTGGAGTGCAGTGGCACAATCATGGCTTGATGAAGTCTCAAACTCCTGGGCTCAAGTGATCCACCTCTGCCCCCCATGTACACCAACACATCCAGCTAATTTTTTTTTTTTTTTTTTACTTTTTGTAGAAACAAGGTCGCTAAACTGTTGCCCAGGCTGGCCTTGAACTCCTAGGCTCCAGCCATCGTCCCACCTCCACCATAGCATTCTTAAGAGTAACAAAAATACTATCACCAATACGATTGCCAAAAACACTTACCTTTTTTTTTCTGTGATATCTGAAATAAGGCAAAGCTGAATATGCTGCTCTCTACAGCAGAGGAGTGCTGCTGTGGCTGGACGGTATTTGAACCAGATCTTAAAACTTTGTAGGTGTTGAGAAATGGTGGATGCATGGACTGGCACCATCTGTGGAGCCATGATTATGTAGGTGAGACTTGGTCATTATCTTGTAGTGTTTTAAAATGTCTTCACATTTCTAGACGCAACTTGCTTAATGTATTTTATGTACAACATTTTATGTTGTACAGTTTATTTTTAATATAGTTGCTGTTTTTTTAACACAGATGCCAAGCTGGTACTGTGACATTTTCTTTATGTTGATTCGGACCAGTCTATCTCCCTCTTGATATACCTGTTCCTGGAAAGGCCCTGTAAACTTTTATGATCATCTCCAGAAGTTGACTGGAATATACATAAATAACAGCCTGGCTGGGTACCTATCATCTGGTGATCTCCCCAAATAACAGTTTTTACCATAGAAGACTCTTAACATGTTTGCTTTGAAAGCGCTTAGCAGTCATAACTTACACATTCCGCCTATGATGAATAAGACATAATTTTAGATATGAAGGCCCCACTAGTCCAGGTTTCCTTATACCACTGTGCTTCCTACTAAGTGCTGTGACCAACTCGTGTCACAAGTTGCTGATGACAACTTACTCCAATAACCACAGACTGACACCATAGTTATTGGTGATTCTCATTGATTTAGCCACCCCAGGTTTGAAACTAGTATCCTCTAGTTCTTAAGTAGCCTAGTATCAAACCTTCCTATGGGAGAAACTCCATACTGCAGTTTCTCATATGGTGCTACGTATAACTGTATCTTATATACATACACACACATACACAAAATTAATACAAACTGCATATATATACTTAAACATACATAATATGGACTAATAGGACAGGACTTTCTAAAGTACAAATAAAATAGCCAAGTAGACAATGACATTAGCGAGTTATGTTACCTATGAAAATGTGAGGATTTATGGTGGCAATGCATTTCAGAATTAACAGGCATGTGTCATGGGGCAATGTGCGCCAATGTAGATGAAGGAAATAAGCCTGAGAAGTTTGTCAGAATTAGCCGTCAGTATTCAAGCACTGACAGCAATGTGTCTTCAGGGCAGGCATTGCTGGTGCTGAGAGAAACTGGGAATTACCAGTTGTGAGCTGCTAGGGGATGGAAGGAACCTCAGCGTAGTCTTAGGGGCCACTTGCTTAAATAAATGTATCATAAACATAATAGGCCAAGGGCCAGCCCTTTGAAAACTGATTTCAGGGCCTTCCTTTCCTCAGGCTGCTGCCTCCTAGGCCAGACCCTTACTCTGGTTTACATTACCATAACCCTTGTATACGTGATAGGAAACTGTGTACAATGCTGACATGGAAAGGGAAGACCATCACCTTTTCCTTTCAGTGTCTCTGTAAGCAAGGCCACTGGCTGACCAAGATCCGTTCTGAAGGTAGAGTCTCTTTAAATTCCAGTTTTGTGATCACAAAGTCACTGTTGTTCCTGATCCTGCCAACTGTGATACTGTTGCTTCAGAATTCCTGGGTTTCCTGTTCATCTACTCATTGACCTAAGGAGCTTTGGTGCTTTTCTGATGTCATGGGCTTCCAGTACATACTAGAGCCTGTGACAATCAGCTGATGATCAGACAAGGTTGCTGGGGTTTTACCTAAGTATTTTTCTTTGTGTTTTAAAAAACTTAGGGTGGGAAATGCTCTCAGAGTGAGATGGTTTAACTTCATTAGGCACATAACCCATCTTTATTATAAAAAGAAATGCCTGTATAAGTAAAAAGATCATTTTCGTTAGTCCCACCATTTGCAGGTAACCAGTGCACTAAGTGTACATCCTTGCAGATTGATTTCTATGCACACATACATGTACAAATATTTTTACAATAGGGTCATACCATAAATACCACCTATAATCGTATCTCGGTTGTCAGTATGTGTGTATAAATAAGATTCTGTAGCCTTCCACTGTCGATGTACCAAAATTTATTCAATTCTCTGTCACTGGACACTTTTGTTTCACTAATATGTAGACACTGTGTAAGCAATGTCTCAACATCTCTGCACCTCTATTTTTGGTATAAGTATTTCCTTAGGATAAAGTCCCAGAAATGGAATTGCAAGGTGTAAAAGATTATTAACGTATTTGAAGGCTTTAATACGGTGTATTTGTTACATCCTGCTTCCACACAAATTCTTCTGTATAGCCCATACCCAAGCTGCAGCTCTCAGCACAGGTGAAGACCGCCAGGATGCCCCAGTCAATGCTCTTGCCCAGTCTGTCAGCCTTCAGGTAGTTTAGGAGCTGAGGCATGACCTGAGAAGACGGTGACACACAGTTAGAATGCTGCTTCACAGCAGGGAGCACTGCTTTTAAGAGACTTTCCTGGCCAGGATGATTACAGGGATCCTGGTCTTTCAATCCTCATACAGGAGTATAGACAATATACAATTAGCATGTTTAACACCTAAAACTACCTTATGACTTCAAAACCCCACTCTACTTCATCTGACCTTCTGTTTGATGTCTTCCATTTGGGAAAGAAGTTCACAAGTGGCTGTTAATGAATTATTTTCATTACTAATATGCCATTCAAAAGGGCTGAGACTTCTATTTGGGCAACTTTTACTTTATATCATTGCAGATGTTACTCTTGACTCGAGAAACACGGATTACTAGTAATGACACTATGATAACAGAATCACTACACAAATCTTGTCATCTCATTTTCGACACTGAGAGCTTTGGCACTAAGGACCAAGCATAGTTTTAGATATGGTCCTCATAATTACTTTTTTTACCCAAAGAAATAAACCTAGTATTAGCTATGACTTAGGTAAGGTTAGTGAATCCATAGTTCAAGATCATTTCCACCCTACCCAAATGGATTTTGGTGCCAACAAATCCTTTTGTGTGTGTAGGGGGGTGGAGGGAGGAGAGAACGACATTTATCTTTAATGCTTATATCCATTTGTTCTTCGAACAAATCCACAAACCAAGATTAAATATTGAAGACCCCCCTCTTAAAAGTATGGAGTCAAAGACTTTATTTAATGGAACTAGAAAGGAAGGTATCAATTATTTAAAAGTTAACAGAGGCACTAAAAATAATGACATAGCCACACTGGAGGTGGAGGACACTCTAGATATCCTCATCTTCATAGAAGTCAGCGAACAGATAGTATCTAAAAACCAGGAAACAAAAAACAAAGAATTCCTTCCAGGGAACTGGCCCCAGGGTGAGGCAGGAAACTGATGACTTTCATTACAGGGCACCATCTGTACCGCCATGTTGACCCCTGTGCACAAATTACCTTGGTAAAGTTTGTAATATTTAAAAGTATTAATCATGGTGATTACACACTAAAATAGTCCTTATTTAAGGTCATACCTGGAATTCAAATATTCTCTTGGCACCACAGGGGCAATCTGGAATATCCTTTTCTTGAGGAATATTTTCACCAGAAATCCAGATGGGGGCAACACCTCTGCCATATCTGAGAATCTGAAATCAATGAGGATCAAGTTCAGATAACTATACCTCACCCAAAAGTTTCCAATGGTAACATGCTATCTGTTGATCATTCAATGAGGATCAAGTTCAGATAATTATACCTCACCCAAAAGTTTCCAATGGTAACATGCTATCTGCTGATCATTTAGGAAACTCCATGAATGTTCCCATTCTTGATGTGACACTGACCCAAAAGGCATGTCATAGTTCCCCCATCAGAGCTGGCTGTGCCGGTGTGCATGAATGCCTTCTCAATCACCTCAAAGTGACTATTTCGGCTTATCTGACTCAGAGGACAAAAATATATTTCCTAGTTGATGTTTTTATTACCTAATGTTGGAATCTTAATACTATGAATATATTGTGAAGGGACTAAGAATGAGCCTTTGCTTTTCCATTATCAAGTTCTGACTGTAGAATTCTATCTACCTTCTACGGCTACCTTCGTAGTTAAAAATTTGAGGAGGGACAAATGTCAAGTAAAACACAGTGTTTTGAAAAAGACTACAAACATGGGTAAATTTCACTGTACTAAGCTTCCTATAGCACCTGAGTGGTTTTCTGTATTTTGTCTAAAAGCATATAGATTGCTAAAAACTGCCTCAGTGTTTAGGACCTAGATCTACTCTTCCTATAAAGCCCTGGGTATTTATTTGATCCAGTGACTGGTTTACGGGAATTTCGTTTTCTTTCATGATTTATGTTTATGGTAAGGGAGGTTAAGGAGAAAATGTTAACATGTCATGTTTGTTTTACAAGCCACAGGTACCTGTTGGAAAAGGGCAAATAACATTTTTTTCTTTTTTGGGGGCCATTGGTGCCTAAACCTCATGTACCATAGGCAACATCTCATTCATCTACCATCCCTGATGCTTTCTTTAGAAAATGAACTCGGAATGATAAACAGTATAACCTTTAGTCTTTCAGTAACTACTAAATGGATCAGCATTGCAAAACGCCTTTCTACATGGCCATCTGTGTGAGGAACTCCTCTAACAAGATAACAAAAACCTCATTTTATAGGCTCCTAAGGAACAGACTAGTGTTACTATGAAAAGTTAATTCTTCCCAGAGGTTATATTCATAAAATGTGGCCTGAAGAGAACACAATGAGGAGTTTGTGTCTACTTTACCTGTTCTGGTTCAGGGGCTATGTGAGTTTTAAACTTCTGAAAAATTTTATCTTCCCTGGATTCATGTTTTGCCATGGAATCCAGTTCTTCCTCAAGTGCTTCACCTGAAAAATCAACATAACTATGATGGAAAACAGGAATAACCTTCACAGTTTGACAATTCACATGGTGAGGGGACTCACTTTTAATCGGATAGCTTTCCCTATTTATTCACTCATTCAAGTTGTACCATCTGAATTTCCAGGTACTCCATTGAGCTCTATTATATGGGCTTCCATTCAGTACATCTCGTTAAAGCTTCAAAATAACAGAATGCTCAAGTCAAGGGCTTAGGACTGCCCAGCACATCACAGAACACCCAACATATGTGAGCCCTTCTTACCACTGGTATCCTCAGCTGGTACACTTGCTCACTCACTCATCAAATGTTCATTTCCGGCCAGGCATGGTGACTCACACCTGTAATCCCAGCACTTTGGGAGGCCGAGGCGGGCAGATCACCTGAAGTTAGGAGTTCAAGACCAGCCTGGCCAACCTGGTGAAACCCCACTCCGTCTGTACTAAAAATATGAAAATCTGCCAGGCGTGGGTGGCAGGTGCCTGTAATCCCAGCTACTTGAAAGGCAGAAGAATCACTTGAATCAATCCAGGAGGCAGAGATCACGGTGAGGTGAGTTGAGCCATTGCACTCCAGACTGGGCAACAGAGCAAGAGTCCGTCTCCCCCACAAACAAAAAAAAGTCCGTTTCCTTCTCCACATTCCTTCCTGGGATTATAGCCACTCTGAGCCCCTGCTGTCCCCAACAGACCTGTGTCTCCAAGTATAGCCATTAGTCTTGTAATGTATGTTAAAATATAACTGATATACCCTGAGGCAGAGAAGCTGAAATAACTGCTTTAATGAAACGGGAAAGGCATTGGTGGTGTTCTTGCACCGTCAGATCTGATGGAAGTGCAGGGTGCCTTCAGATTCACATTTCATCAAGTGTACCTGGAAAGTTTCAGTATAACCTTTAGGGTGCTGTAAACGCTTTTCCCTCAGGCCCTGCGGCCTCCTGCGAAACTCCTTCATCTG
>PVKP010013820.1:0-54514 GCA_004027715.1 Plecturocebus donacophilus | reverse complement strand
TGGAGTGCAGTGGCACAATCTTGGCTCATTTCCACCTTCGCCTCCTGGGTTCAAGCAATTCTCCTGCCTCAGCCTCCCAAGTAACTGGGATTACAGGCACCTGCCACCGCTCACAGCTAATTTTTGTATTTTTAGTAGAGACGAGGTTTCAACCATGTTGGCCAGGATGGTCTCAAACTCCTGACCTCAGGTGATCCACCTGCTCAGCCTCCCAAAGTGCTGAGATTACAGGTGTGAGCCACTACACCCAGCCTCACACAACATTCTCATCCACCAGGGAGGGATGTCCCCAGGACTACTGGATCTGCTGTGTCACATGGCCTAAGTGGCAGGGCAGTTTGAAACACAACTTGGATCTGTTGCTGAGTTCTTTTGTGTTCTGGATCCCACTTGAAAATGGAAGCCTTTCTGGTAACCTGATAAACTGGTTCAAGTACAGTGTATGCTGCTTCCAAAATCCACGAAGATTAATCAAACGTGTGCCTCCTTCTTAATAATACAAGGTACAAAAACTCGTTCTCTACTGTAAAGGTATGTTTCCCAGGATGTCCTAGACTCCAGGGGCCACTAAAAATTTTATCACCAACTACATATTTACAAAAACCATAGAGGAATATGTCAAAAGACACATTAGGGATGCAATTAGCAAAATCTACCCTGCAGGAAAAATGACCCAGTTTCTTTAACAAATAAATTGCAAAGAAAAAAGCAGAACAATGGAAGGAGAACTAATCAACTAAAGGTGACTATTAAAGCATATCAACCAGTTGCAATGTCAAGGTTTTATTTGTATCTTTTTTCAGCCAACTTTTAAAAATTGTGACATTTAGGAAACAACTGGAAATTTCAACATTGACTGAATATTTGATGGTATTAAATAATTATTAAGTATCTTAGATGTGATAATGATACAACAGTTATGTTATAAAAGTTTTATCTTTTGGACCAGGTGTGGTGGATCACACCTGTAATCTCAGCACTTTGGGAAGCCAAGGTGGGAGGATCACTTGAGCCCAGAAGTTCGAGATCAGCCTGAGCAACATAGCCACACCTTCTCTCTACAAAAAAAAAAAAATAGATGAGCATGGTGGTGCGTGCCTGTAGTCCCAGCTACTTGGGAGGCTGAGGTTGGAGGATCACCTGACCCTGGAAGGCTGAGCCTGCAGTAAGCGGTGAAGGCACCACTGCACTCTAGCTTGGGTGACAGAGTGAGACCCTGTCTCAACCAAACAAACAAACAAAACAAAGTATCTTATCTTAGATGTGATAATGATATGATAGCTATGTAATAAAAGAAATTTTATCTTTTAGAGATTCATATGGAATACTTATGAATGAAAAGACATGGGATTTGTTTCAAGATAATATAGGGGGAGGAAAGGAATGAGGTTATGGATGAAACAAAACTGACTATAAATTGGGAATTGCTGAAGCTGGTTATATGCTATATTACTTATAACAAATATATTGTTTTATTTTTTTCCTAATTTTTTATATGTCTATTACTTTCTCTTTCCTTCCTTCCTTCATTCCTTCCTTCTTCCTTTCTTTTTCTTTCGTCTCACTCTGTTACCCAGGCTGAAGTGCAGTGGCATGATCTCAACTCACTGCAACCTCCGTCTCCCAGGTTCAAGCAATTCTCCTGCCTCAGCCTCCCGAGTAGTTGGGATTACAGGCCCCCCCCATCACATCCAGCTAATTTTTGTATTTTTAGTAGAGGCAAGGTTTCACCATGTTGGCCAGGCTGGTCTTGAACTCCTGACCTCGTGATCCTCTCGCTTTGACCTCCCAAAGTGCTGGGATTACAGGCATGAGCCACTGTACTCAGTCTTGTCTAATATTTTCTATAAGAAAGGTTTTTAAATGTTTTAATTCCAACAACTTTAACTTTTTAGTAAATAAGCACATTAGAAGTGGTTGCCACTTGAGTCTTCATAGGATTTATCTTCACAAACTGCTCACTTACAAGGCCATCCAGCATACTGGCCATCCATTCTCACCAGAGCCTATCAGTACGATGTCATTAAGTTCTGGCAGAACATTAAGGCAATCAGGTCCCTGCAGATTCTACCGGGGCAGGAAACAGGAACGTAAACATAGCCCTGGATCAAGATAGTAAATAATGCACTTCTATCCCTCGCATGTAATATCAAACTCGTTCTGATTCTCCCTGTACTGATCTGGATGGGGAAAAAGGCATTTTCCAGATCAATAGCCACATACCAAGAGCTACAGACTGTGCTGATCTGCCTTAGTAAAGATACAACAGCTGACACGGTAGCTGATATGGGGTTACCATCTAAGTAAAGTTATGATTGTCATATACCGTGAGCTATATTGCTATTGCTCTTTGTTGTATCCAGGCAGGTGCATTGAATGGAATAATTGTGGGACTGCTACTCCTCTATCTTTTCAACTTTTCATGGTAGCATTAATCTCTGTAATTCCTTCTGGGATGTATGATTGCTTTATTACTATCTTGACCAGTAAGGTGGAGTAGAAAGCTCTCTATAGGTCAGAGAAGTAATGTGAAGATTCTTCCAAACTTCCAAGTACATCTATCCCAATGACATACTCAGGGACTTTCTCCTAGGATTCCATGTTGTGGCATCAATAAAGAAGCTTTGGGGCAGGAAGCAAGAGGTGTGTGGCACAGGATTGGGAGCAAATGTCACCAGGTTGCATCTGTGTAGGATAGATCACTGCAGCAGTGGCTAAATTAGCAGATAGGCAATGATCAGGGCATTTGAAGAGGTGTACAGGTGGTGTCCTACATAGTATCTATATCAAAGGATTGTTGGGAAGATTAAAATGAGAAAACTATATAAAATTGCATTGCACATTACCTAATTAAGTACTCAAAAAGTGTAAGCTACTCTGTCATTACTGTCATTGTTATTATTATTTCCCTAAGGAAAGAACAAGATGCAGAATTTTTGTTTTGAGATGGATGCTCTGTAGCCCAGGCTGGAGTACAGTGGTGTGATCTCGGCTCACTGCAGCCTCTTCCTCCCAGGTTCATTCGATTCTTCTGCCTCAGCCTCCTGAGTAGCTGGGATTACAGGCACCCACCAGCATGCCCAGCTAATTTTTGCATTTTTAATAGAGAGGGGTTTCATGATGTTGGCCAGGCTAGTCTCGAACTCCTGACCTCAGGTGATCTGCCCTCCTCAGCCTCCCAGAGTGCTGGGATTACAGGTGTGAGCCACCATGCCCAGCCAGAAAGCTTAGATTATACCACCCACCTCCCACCATCTCTGAAATCTTTAGAAATTAATTTGCTCGCTTGGCCCCATAAGGCATGTAAGCGTCATTAAAAGTACTGTTGCAATTACCATTTTACCTCTGCCACCAGAATCTGTGCTGATAATAACAAGTTATTCTCTTTCAGCTATCTCCTTTCCCATTATTAATTAATTTTCTGCTCAGTAGCCATGCCGGATACTTCTCGTTCCTTAAATTCTCTTTTCAGAGTCCTGTTGTGATTTCATTATAGCACCTGGATTCTGGTCTATTCCTGATTCTGAATCTTGTTGACTATATTATCAGGTTTACAAAATTTGCTTCTTTAAAGTATAATAGCCTAGTAACTTCCAAAGTAGTTGGAGAGAACATATGAGAAAAACAAATAGCAATCAATTCAAAAGAAAGCAAAAAGGGAAATAAGAAGTAAATATTTTTAAAAGTTATATATATATTTTAGAAACAGGGTGTCTGTGGTCCAGGCTGGAGTAGAGGGGCACGATTATAGCTCCCTGCAGCCTGAATTTCCCTGTGCTCAAGTGATCTTCCGACCTCAGCCTCCTGAGTAGTTAAGATTGCAGGCACACACCGCTGCATCTGATTAATATTTTATTTTATTTTTGCTGCAATTGGTTCTTACCATGTTGCTTAGGCTGGTCTCAAACTCCTGGCCTCAAGTAATCTTCCCACCTCAGCTTCCCAAATCACTGGAATCAGAGGAACCCACCACTGCACTCAGCCTAGAAAAGGTTTAGAAACATAGAGCAGAGAGAAATAATATAAAGATGACGTGGTAGATCTAAACCTGAATATATCAGCAATTTCTTAATAAAAGTGGACCAATGCTTCAGTTAAAATACAAAGACTTTGAGACTAGATTTAAAAGGTCCAAATACACATTATTTACAAAAACCACATATAAAACCTGAGTCAATAGAAAGGTTAAAAGTAAAAGAATGCAGCCAGGCGCAGTGGCTCACACCTGTAATCCCAGCACTTTGGGAGGCCAAGGTGTGTGCATCACTTGAGGTCAGGAGTTTGAGACCAGCCTGGCCAACATGGTAAAACCCTATCTCTACTAAAAATACAAAAATTAACTGGGCATGGTGGTGCATATCTGTAATCCCAGCTACTTGGGAGGCTGAGGCAGGAGAATCACTTGAACTCAAGAGGAAAAAGTTGCAGTGAGCCAAGATCTCTCCACTGGACTCCAGTCTGGGCAACAGAGTGAGACTCTGCCTTAAAATAATAATAATAATAATAAATAAATAAAGAGGAATGATCTATGGATACATATAACAAGAATACAGTTAAATAATTATACTGAGTGACAGCTAGATTTTCTTTAAGTACATCATTATGACTCCATTTATATAAGTTCTAGACAAAGCTAACTAACCTACAGTGACAGAAGACAAGCACAGTGATTGCCTGGGAAGCGGTAGGGGAGGACGCAGGGAGAGTGGGGGAACGGGACGGGGACAAGGAGACTTTCAGGGATGGTGAACGTGTCCATTCTTTTGATTGTGCTGATAATCTTGTGTGTGTTATGTTAATATTTACTCCTCTGTAGGTTTTTAATTCTGTATCATTGATTATATGTTGGTTATATTTCAGTAGAGCTGGTTTTTTAAAAAGTAAAAAGATGTACAAAGTTATACTGGACAAATACTAACGAAAAGCAAGTTGACTTAATTATACTGATACCTGGCAAAATAGGCTTTTAGTTTAAAAAATTATTAGTGGTAGTCCAGGTGTGGTGGCTCACGCCTGTAATCTCAGCACTTTGGGAGGTTGAGGTGGGCAGATAGCATGAGCTCAGGAGTTTGAGACCCAGCCTGGGCAACATGGTGAAACCTTGTATCTACCAAAAATACAAAAAAAAAATTAGCCTGGCATGGTGGTGCCTGTGATCCCAGTTACTCAGGGGGAGCTGAGTTGGGAGGATCACTTGAGTCTGGGAGGTGGAGCTTGCAGTGAGTGGAGATCACATCACTGCACTATAGCCTGGGTGACAGAGGGAGACTCTTTCTTTCTTTTTTTTTTTTTATATGCCCCCAATTGTAGATGAAGTGTCCAGTGGTGGAAGATTCTTTCTTAAAAAAAAAAAAAAGATTATTAGTGGTAAAGATGATTACTTCTTAATGACGAAATTGTGATCACCAAAAAAAATGGTAAATTTAATATATATCTAATAACATCATCTCAAAGTATAGAAAGCAAAAATGGACAAAACTAAAAAGAAAAATAGATAAATCCATAATCTTAGCATGAGATTTTATTTATTTATTTATATATTTTTTTGAGATGAGATCTGGCTCCGTCGCCCAGGCTGAAGTATAATGGTATCATCGTGGCTCACTGCATGCTCCATCTCCCAGGCTCAAGTGATCCGCCTGCCTCAGCCTCCTGAGTAGCTGGGACTATAGGCACCTATCACCACAACCTGGCTAATTAAAAAATTTTAGTGGGGACAAGGTCTCACTATGTTTCCTAGGCTGGTCTCGAACTCCTGAACTCATGTGATCCTCCTGTCTTGGCCGTCTAAAGTGCTGTGTTTACAGACATGAGCCACTGCGCCTGGCTAGAGAGAAATTTTAATCACTTTTCTCAGAAATTCATAGAAAGGGCAGACAAAAAACAGTAAGAATATACATGACTAGAACACGCAACAATTTAATTAACCAACTTGGCCTAATGGCACCCAATAGCACAGTGCCAACATCTTTAGCATGATGATGTTTACAAGGACTCATGGAAAAATGTACAAAAACTGACTACATGGTAGGACCAAAAAAGAAATCACACATTTCAAGACTATTGAAGTCATATAGCAATAGCATTGCAAGTTGCGTTCTCCAGAAGCAAACTCTGAGATGGAATTTTAAGGTAACTTGGGCAAATCTCTATTCTTTGAAACTCAGATTCTAATTAAAATTCATATATGTTGGCAAATAAGGTGTTAATTATAGGCGTGAGAAGGGATAGTAATTTAAATATCTTTGGAAAGTACTGAAGCATTAGTGATATTTGAGGCATATGGCACGAGTTCTTTTGTTATTTCTCAAAGGGTAGAATAAATTTTAGTGAGAAAGGAAATCTTCTAAATGCTGGAGTTGATTGTGATCTGTGCTCTGTAACGTATCCATCTGTGCAACAGCTCTCTGCCCCCGGAAGCTCAAGTCCTACGCGTGATCCTCCCACGTACCCAAGTAAATAGTTCAGATAAACTTTCCATCTTGAGTCCAAAACCAAAAAGTTGGAGAGATCATTTTCACAATCTGTTCAAGCATCAACAGACCAGAGCAACTTAATCCCCAGAAATGTTGGGCAAAAACAATGCTGCCACCTCCCACTGAGAGCTCGCGAAATCTCCATCCCAAAATCCCACCTCTTGGGGTTGAGCAGTTGATTCTTTCTTTGCAATGTCTCTCAGATACATCCCTCCATTCTCAATTCCTGCCTTCTTAGATAAGGATTCCATATGGCCAATATAAACTATAATCTTCTGAAAGGCTTCCTCCTGCCCGGATATCTCCACCGCTATATACTGTGTTTGCAGAGTAGGCCATTTAGACTGTCACATTCATCATTTCATTCTCTTGCTCAGTATCTAATCAGGCTGTAATTTTTTATCCAAGGCTCCATACTGGCTTTCAAAAGTCTGGCCGTTCCTTATCTGTCTGCAATTCTCTGTCCCTAATTCCCACTGTGTATCCTGTACCCTTCTTTAATCTGATTTGCTTTCTCACTGTTGTCCAAATGCATGATGGTTTTTCTTGCTCTCACATAGCACATGATGGGCAAATCTCTATTTACCACCCACTCCTAACATATCCAAATATTACCAAATGAGATTACATGCATGGAATAATGAGGTCCTCTGCCTGACATAGTCAATTCTCACATACTGGCCCCATCCCCATAAACTTCACTGATTACAATTTGGGGGTACACCAGTCATGAGACTTTGACCTCTGTAGAATGAAGGAGAAGGGAAACTGATTTCTAACTTTAAACACTGGAGTCTTCTGAACCAATCAACCTAAAAGCCCTTACTTCCACTACCCTTTCATTCTGTTTTAATTTCTTCCTAGTATTTACCATAATTTGAAATTGTCTTCTTTATCTACTTTTTTTTTTCCTTGAGACAAGGTCTCACTCTGTCACCATCTTGGCTCACTGTAACCTCTGCCTCCTGGGTTCAAGTGATTCTCATGCCTCTCGGGGATTACAGGCACCTGCCACCATGCCTGGCTAGTTTTGTATTTTTAGTAGAGATGGGGTTTCACCTTGTTGGCCAAGCTGGTCTAGAACTCCCGGCCCCAAGTGATCCGCCTACCTTGGCCTCCCCAAGTGCTGGGATTACAGGCATGAGCCACTGTGCTCATGTGCTTTTTGACTGTCACTCTTGACATGTACTTTTTGATTGAACCCACTACAATGTGAGTTTCACTGCAACAGCACCCTGTCTTCACACACACACACACACACACACACACATACACACAATCTCATGTAGCAGCTTGCTGAAATTGTTTGTCTGAACTTGTTTCATACATGTATTTCTCATTTTCCCACCTAGATATCCTTTTTGTTGGCAGGAATTAAAGATTGGCAATGGAGATCACTGGTTTTGGAATAAGACAGAACCAGATTTTAACTCCATTTATTAGCTGGGTGACTTTGAATAAGTTACTCAACCTTTCTGAGATGCAGAGGAAGAAGAACACGGTACTTCCCTCAGAGGACTGGTGGGAAGATGTAATGAGATATTCATACAAAGAGCTCATTAGAGTGCCTCAGAGAGAGTCATTATGTTCGATTCTTTTAATTTGGAAAAAATTACCTTTAGAAAATATAATGCATTTTTGTGGCTGGACCCAGTGGCTCATGCCTGTAATCCCAGCACTTTGGGAGGCTGAGGCAGGCAGATCACTTGTCAGGAGTTCGAGATCAGCCTGGCCAACATAGTAAAACTCCATTTCTACCAAAAAAATTCAAAAAGTAGCCAAGCATGGTGGTGCACACCTGTATTCCCAGCTACTTGGGAGGCTGAGGCACGAGAATCACTTGAACCCAGAAGGTAGAGGTTGCAGTGAACCAAGATCGCACCACTGAACTCCAGCCTGGGTGACAGAGCAAGACTCTGTCTAAAAAAAAAAACCAAAATAATAATGCATTTTTAATGTACATTATAATTTATACTCTAAAAATATAATGTATATTTTAAATGTTTTTATATAATTATAAAGAATATGTTATTAAAGTATAGCATACATTTTTAAAAAGAAAATAATATAACAGCCATGAGGCCACCATTCAGAATTAACAACTGCTAACATTTCATCCTTTGTCAGATCTTTTTAAATAAAGAAAATAAAACATTATAGAAAAACATAGATAAGTCCCTTTTGCTAAACGTTATTATGACTATGATAATGATTATTACTTCCATCCAGAAATGTTCCCTGAGAATAATAATCATGTTACACATTTTTTCCATTCCTGGCTTCTTCCATTCTAACCCTTCTAGAACAAATAATGGTATAGCTGCTTTAGGAATATTTGTTGAATTAAATTTAAATGATGGCTTATTTACACTGCAGAAATCTGATTTAAAGAGGCTATGTGGCTTCCTGATTTTCAGAGCCAGAAATACATCTGCAGTGTTTCTAGATCATGTAGAAAAGATTTTATGAAGTTTATCAACCCTGTGACAAAGCTGGAGATAAATTCTCTCCCTGCCAAATCTCAGAGAAACAGTACAATTTAAAAAGGAAGCAAATCTCAGGATGGGACTTCCATTCTGCCCCATCTAGAAAGCCTTTGAAAGCAGCATCCAGCGAGCTAATAGGAGTTAGAAAGGCTTCCAGCAGGGAAGAGATGATTAAGAAGATGCTAGTCTGTTCAAGGCAATCTTTGTTTGTGAACCAGACGAGAGGTAGCAGGATTCTAACAACCAGGAACAGCCTGAAAATCTGGGCTCTGGGTTTGTCAATCTGGGCAGCAGCACTGAAGAGAACCAGCACCGAAGCAGGAGTCAGCAGACCCAGGGCATAGTCTAGTGGTAGCTAATGAGCTACAGAACAAGGTGCTTAGCCTCCCCTGGACTCAGATTCCTCACCTATCAAAGGAATGGAGTGGAACAGCTGATCTCTTGGGTTCCTGTTAACTCTAAAGTGCTATTCTCAGTCCAGTCTGTCTCAGAACTGAGTCTTGCTTCTTTGCCGTTTAAAATTGTTTTGGTTCTTTACTTCCATGTAGTTTATAACATCATACACTGATCCTCTTACAGCTTCTGTGAGTCAGGAATCCAGGCACGACTAGATGGGTGCCCTGACTTGGGGCCTTTCAGAGGGTTGCAAACAAGGTATCAGAAGGGGCTGCAGTCATTGAGGCTGGACAGAGGGAAGAGCTGCGTCCAAGCTCACTGTGGGGGCTATTGGCAGGCCTTGGGTTGTTTCTGCATCCAAGCTCATTCAGGGGGCTATTGGAAGGTCTCCAGCTGTTGGCTGGAAACATCAGTTCCTTGCCACATGGGCTTCTCCATGGGGCTGTTTGCAACATGGTAGTTGGTTACCCTCAGAGGGAGAAGGAAAGAGTGGTTGGGGCTTGAGTACTGGGGAAGGGAATTAAAAATAGAGTGTCCAAGATGGACGCCATCGTCTTTTTTTTCTAAGATAATCTCAGAAGTGACATCCGTTACTGCTGCCCTTCTTAGAAATAAGCGAGTAAGTCCAGCCCATTCTCTAGTGGAAGGGATTAGGCAAGCATGTGAATGCCAAGAAGTGGGATCACTGAGGCCATTTCAGAGCCTTGCCCTAAAAGTGGAAGTGAAACAAGGTTGGATGAAGACACAGGGCAAAGAGGAACTTACCAGTGGGGACTGGGATGGAGATACAGGTAGGGTGGTCAACTAATTCTAGTTTCTTTGACTTTCTTGTTTTTAGTACTGAAAAGTCCTATGTCCCAGAAAACCCATCAGTCCCTGGCACACCAAGATGGTTGGTCACCCTAGTGGGTGTTCTAACGTTTGATAGTTCTCCTCTCCAGAGTGATGTTCTGTCAGTACCATGAAGGGGCTGCTGAAGACAGAATGGGTCTCTATCATCATAGCTCTGCATAGACAGAGCTAATGTGACCCATGGAACACGGTCTGCACTGGAATGGGCCATGCATGACTTGTCATAACGAGCAGCCTGCCTCTCACTTGGCAGCTCATGCCCTCCCTGGGAAGACCTTCTTGCTGAATCGGTATACAGTTTATTGTGTCATGCAGGGAGTTGTTGCTAATGTAGCTAATGCTACATTGGCTGGCACTGGAGCTGGTGGCTACTGGCATGTCATCCTACAGAAAGGGCACCATGCCATTGTGACAGATGGATTCGTGTGCTGGCATGTCATGGAATCAACAGGTCCATTAAGAATGAAAGTGATGATAAGCTGGGAAGGGATTTCAGAACTCATACTGAATCCGAGGACAATTAGCAGTATTGTTGAGGTAGTGCTAAGAGCGTCCAAGTTTTTTGTTTGTTTTGGTTTTGGTTGTTTTTTTGAGACAGAGTCTCGCTCTTTTGCCCAGGCTGGAGTGCAATGGTGCGATCTCTACTCACTGCAACCTCTGTGTCCCGGGTTCAAGTGATTCTCTTGCCTCAGCCTCCTGAGTAGCTGGGATTACATGCATGTGCCACCATGCCTGGCTAACTTTTGTATTTTTAATAGAGACTGGGTTTCACCACATTGGCCAGGCTGGTCTCGAACTCCTGACCTCTGGTGATCCAACTGCCTTGGCCTCCCAAAGTGCTGGGATTATAGGCATGAGCCACTGCACCCGGCCCCAAGTTTTTTGAGATGAGTTTTTTGAAAATGAAATGAAGTACACCAATGTTTTTCTGAAAGGCTGTGCAATAGAATTTGGCATCAAAGAAAAATTCCACCCACCATGGGTGTTTTCTTCCTCTTAATGGCAACCAATGCCCAGGCAGAAGATCATCTCCTTCTCGCTCTCAGTACAGGGAATTATGGCAAAACAGAGAGAAAGAGAGGGAAGAAAGATCCTCTCAATCTAATTTGATTTTCAATTTCTCCTCTGTTTTGCCTTTTTTAATGTGTGTGTGTGTGGCTAAATTGGGTGTCAAGTTAATAGAAAAATCCTTGGGTGAAATCTCTTTTAAGAAATACTTTTGCTAAAAATAATAAAAGATATCTCATACGTTGTTTTGTTTTTCACCTGAGAGTCTTCCTGATCCCACTACAGTGTAATTTGGTTTACTATTGTGATTATTCTTCCCTGTACTTTCCCTAGAAACCTTGGGAAATAAACGCTCAGTGAAGAAAATGCATATCAGGAATAGAAAGATGATGATTTTTAGTTTCAATGCAATGTTTTTCTTAGAAACAAGAAGGGTGTGGGGAAAAGAGCTGGTAAGGCAAGCGTTGCACTAGACGAATGTGATGCGCTAACTGTTTCGGAGGCTTTAGAGGTTTTATTTGGCTTTCTTTAGCCCCTGTGGGGAAAGGAGACAGAAAGAATGATTACAGATGGAAACCACTAGAACTTGTAAGACTGGGAAGGTAATCACAGAATCTCTGGCCAGGGCAAAGCAATTTCGCAGACTCTGTTAATTATTCTCTCCAGTGCTTTCTCATCTAGAATCCCACCTTGCAGAGGAGGTAGGGAAGGTATTATTAATCCCACTTTATGAGGAAACAAAGGGGTGAAGCACTGTATTAGTCTGTTCTTGCATTGCTATAAAGAACTACCTGAGATCGGGTAATTTGTACAGAAAAGAGGTTTAATTGGCTCACGATTCCTTGGGCTGTATAGGAAGCATGGCTTGGGAGGCCTCAGGAAACGTACAAGTGCAGCAGAAGGCGAAGAGGAAGCAGGCTTCTCTTACATGGCAGGAGCAGGAGGAAGAGAGGAACAAGAACAACAACAATATTGTTCTTGTTGCACAGGCTGGAGTGCAATGGCACGATGTCAGCTCACTGCAACCTCTGCCTCCCAGGTTCAAGCTATTCTCCTGCCTTAGCCTCTTGAGTAGCTGGGATTACAGGCAGGCACCACCACGCCTGGACAATTTTTTTTTTGTATTTTTAGTAGAGAAGGGGTTTCTCCATGTTGGTCAGGTTGGTCTCGAACTCTTGACCTCAGGTGATCTGCCCACCTCGGCCTCCCAAAGTGCTGGGATTACAGGCATGAACCACTGTACCCAGCTGGTGCTACACACTTTTCAACAACCAGATCTCTTGAGAACTCACTCAATGTCATGAGAACAGCAAGGGGGAAATCCTTCCCCATGATCCAATCACCTGCCACCTGGTCCCTCCTCCAACATTGAGGATCATAATTTGACGTGAGATTTGAGCAGGGACACCAATCAGAACCATATCAAGCGCCTTCTGCTGAACATCTCCACTCCCAGCCAGTGCCTCTGCCTGGACCCGGAGCCCTCACTGGAACACTGCCCCGACCAGAGCTGAGTCACAGATCATTCCGTGCCCAAGTACCCCTTATCTCAGCACTTAACACCCACTTAATCCCCTTCCCTTAATGTGACAAAGGAAAAAATATTTGTCATTTCCAAACCCTCTCTCCTCTAAGGTTGACGAAGGAAGAAGTTCTTTGTGAGGAAGCAAATTGAAGATGCTGAGAGAAGCTCTAAATGGTTTCACAGACAAAAAAGGGAGCTGGAGACGGGGTGAGGCTGAACTACCGGGAAGTCATTTCAGGTGGAAAAGACCCTTGGATATTGTATCTCAGGACATGGAAGAAACAGAGCAGCATTTTGAAAGGTTGTCACTGGGGAGTCGTCCCTGGCTGACCTCAGACAGAGAAGAGCAGGGTGGTGTTTTAAGAGCCCTTTCAAACTGGAGCAGCCGAGTCAGTGTTCCCGTGTGAGGAGCTGGATGACCTTGTGGCTAATTTTTCCTCCTTCCTCTATTTCTTTTCCTAATGAAATGCCAGTTACATAAAGTGAAATTACAAAACCCTATCCCTACCCATGCAATTATTTGGCCACTTCTGGCCCCAGATTCTAGTGAACTAACACTTTCACTGCCAAACCTTAAAAACTTCAGCTAGCGTTAACCTATACTTTCAAATCAAGCAAGTCAAACTTATTAGCAATAGAATCTTGAAGTAAGAGTCTTTGCACCAATCTCTTACTGAGAAAATAACCTGTTGTAGTTGCTGGCAATTAATCAATGTGTTATTTTGTGTGGGATTCAGGGGGTCTCATGGTTTCCATAGGCTGGCAGCACACTACATTTATTCTGAATGGACAATCAGTTCTCCATCAACCGTCTGTCACAGCTAAATGAGATCTGAAGGGACAATACCCAGAAAAGAGAATGTGTGCTCAGTATTGGGGGCCGGGGGTCTGGATGCTGCAGCTCCTCCCCCAGGGACTGGTGCTACCTCTGAGTCCCAGAGAAAAATTGGGCTCTCAAATGCCAGTGAAGCATCTGTGCCCACTGCAGCAAAACCCTGCACTCCTTCCCTCTGCTTTTTGACTCATTGCAGGAATTTCATTATGAACTCATTTCATCTCTCTGGGGAGCAAGCTGATGGAAGACACTGTTCAAATTGTATTTCAGTGTCTTGAACCTATTTAAAGCAGACTGCTGGGAGGCTATTATCATTTCTGTCATTAAAAGTGGAAACAATAGTAACAATAATAATATTTTTATTGAGCACTCAAACCATGAATATTTACTGAATAAGTATTAGGCCTACCTAGCACCATATCAGGCACTATGGGAGCTTCTAAAGCAGCTTGGTGTTTTGCCCCATCTCAAGAATCTATAACATAATTGGAAGCCAAGATAGACTTTAAACTATTTTCAGTAGAGCTCAGTGGGCTAGTGGAGAGATACCAGCTCAGGGACACAGAAGACTTGGCTTCTAGCTTTGACCTCACCATTTCCTCATTGTGCGGTATGGAGCAAGATCTATGGCCTCTGTGCTCTTATTGTTAGAGTGATAGATTTATCTTATTTTGTTTATTTCACAAATATTGATTGAGCATGTATGTGTCAGGCATCAGACTGCAGTTAAATAAATAAAATAATTCACATTGTAGTGTGAGCAACAGAAAAGTCAATAGATAATTGACTATTCTGTGCAAGGTAATAAATAAAACAGAGATTCATTCTTTCAATCTTTCATGCATTCACTAAGCACTACTGTGTGCTATGCACCCTGGGCGTGCTTTGGGGATGGATCAGTGAACAAAATGGACAAAAGTTCCTTACCTTCACGGATCTTATATTCCAGTAGGAAGGAGACAGAACGTAAACAGCAAAAACAAATAGACAAATTGCATAACATGTTAGAAGGTGATAAGTACGAGGACAAGATAAAAGCAGTGTAGATTGGTAGGTGTGAGGGGCAGGCAGGATGAGTGATACACTTTGGCTGTGTCCCCACCCAAATCTCAACTGGAATTGTAGCTCCCATAATTCCCACATGTTGTAGGAGGGACCCAGTGTAAGGTAACTGAATCATGGGGGCGAGTCTTTGCCATGCTGTTCCTGTGATACTGAATAGTGACAGTCTCATGAGATCTGACAGTTTTATAAAGGGGAGTTCCCCTGCACATGCCTTCTTCCCTGCCACCATCCATGTAAGATGTGACTTTGTTCCTCCTTGCCTTTCACCATGATTGTGAGGCCTCCCCAGTCATGTGGAACTGTGAGTCCCTTAAACCTCTTTCCTTTATAAATTACCCAGTCTCAGATATGTCTTTATTAGTAGCATGAGAACAGGTTAATACAGTGAGAAAAGCAGAAAAGGGGACCTTTGAGCAAAGGCTTAAAGAAAACAACAGTCAATCCTGCAAAGAGCTAGGGAAACAAGATTCCAGGCAAAGGTTCAGCCAGTACAAGTGCCTGTGACGGTGGGGCCTGCAGTATTTGAAGGATGCTGAGGAGGTCAGCATGGCTGGAGCAAGATGAGCAAGGAGCAGAGGAGTAGGTGAAGGCAGAGAAGTATTGGGAGGTGGCAGATTGAGTTGGATCCTGTGAGATGCTGGAAATATACTGGCTTTTAACTCTGTGTGAAATGAGGAGCCGTGGGAAGGTTCAGAGCAGAGGAGGACATGTTCTGACTTATGGAGCGTATAGCAGCAGCACCGGATCCGATACCCCCAAGGAGCTCCAACTATGGACTGAAAGCAGTGGAGTATTTTAGACACTGGAGAGACATGACTGCAATTTGAATTTTAGGGGTTACTTCTGCCAGCAGAGTAGAGAGTGAATGGGGGCCAGAAGGTTGGAAGGATAAAGACAGCCTCTTCTAATATCCTAGAAGAGAAGCAAGGTGGGCTCAAACTAAGACCATATTAGAGACAGAGTGGGAAAGCTAAACCAAAACCTGGTAGGGTAACAGGATTAAAAAGACTTTATGACCAATTGTACTTAGAGACAAAGGGAGAATGTGGCCTCCAGCTTTGGGCTTGGGCAACTTGATCAATGGTGCCAGTCTCCAAACAAGCACAGCTCAGGCTTGGGGTGGTGGGGGGTGGGGTGGAGTAGAGTGGGGAAGGTGACTTGTTCAGTCTGGGACTTGTTGAATGTGAAGTGCCTGTGGACCATTGTGACAGAGATGTTTGGTCGGTAGCTGTGGCAGGCATTGCTGGCACTTGTCAATATTTGCTTTTCCTCTCCTTCCAGGTTCATGAAAGAATGCACTTCACAGCCTCCTTGCAGACAAGCAGGGCCATGTGATTTGTTCTGACCATTGGGCTGTACATGACAACGACATGTGCCATGTCTGTGCTGAAGCATGAATCTTTATGCAGACCCTGCAGTTCTCTCTTCCCTGGCCCACCCTCACTAAGAAAGGCTCCAGGTTCCAGAGAGTGCCTTACCATGCTAGAGCGTCTGTCAACACAGGCGCTGGTTATGGGCCGATCTGTGGCCCTCCAAATTGCTATGTTGAAGTGACCTCACAATGTGGCTGTATTTAAAGGATCTTTAAAGAAGTGATTAAGGTAAAATGAGTTCATAGGGTGGACCCTAATCCAATGTGACTGGTGTGCTTATAAGAAGGGGAGGTTAGGACACAGACATGCACAGAGGGAAGGCCATATGAAAACAGAGGGAGAGGATGGCCATCTACAACCCAAGGAGAGAGGCCTCAGAAGACAATAACCCTGCCCATACCTTGAGCTCCGATTTCCAGCCTGCAGAGGTGTGAGAAAGTTAATTTATGTTGTGTAAGCCACCCAATCTGTGGAACTTTGTTATGGCAGTCCTTATTGACTAATACAGTCCCTGAGTAACAGGGTAAAGGAATACCCCTCCCTCCACTTCCCACTGCTGGTCCATATTATACCATATGGGGCGGGGCAACTGATTAGCAAAAGATGGCTCAAAGCACTGAATTTTGGGGCTTGTTTGTGATGCAGTATAAACTAGTTAATTGTTTAGTATGCAAGACTGGAGTTCAAGAGGGAAAGCTGGGCTGGAGATAGAGCTTTGGGAATTATACACACAGAGGAAATATTTGAAGAAACGGATGAGAGATGGTTGGCATGGGACTGCAGTGATGTCCCTGTGTGATAACCTGTGTGATGTTATTAGGACTGCATTCTGAGCAATGGTTAAAACATGTTGATACAAAGAGTTTCCTTGGAGTAGATGAATCTTAACCTTTTTCAGTGTTTCTGGTGGACAATCTGGAAAAATTATCTAAACACCTTTAACTATATAACTTCATTGGCCAAAGCACGCTCACCTTTTGGGATTGCTTTTTCATAAATGGAGATGGTGCAAATATTTAGCTGCTGGGTGTTTGTGCAGTTCTGTTTATACCGGGAAAAACCAGAAGTAACCTGTCTGTCAAAAAATGAAGGATTAATTTTTTAAAATTCTAGTATATCTGCCAAATATAACACTGTGGTCATTGAAAACAATGTTGATGGGATTTTAAAAATTTGAGGTGAAATTTTTCACATGCCATAAAAATAAGCATTTTAAAGTGAACAACCTAGTGGCACTTAGAACATTTACATTTTGCCCAACTAACAGCTTAATCTAGTTTCAAAACATTTTCATTACCCGAAAAGGAAACCCACGAACATGAAGCTGTTACTCCCCATTTCCCTGTCCCTCAACCACTTATCCTGCTTTCTGTCTCTATGGATTTGCCTATTTTGGGTATGTCAAAACAATGGAACCATATGACATTTGAGCTTCTGGGTCTAACTTTAGAGTGTTTTTTAGGTTTATTTATGTTGTAGAGCATGTATTAGTTTATCCTTTCTTATTATCGCTCAATAATGTTCCATTGTATGTGTATATCACAATTTGTTTATCCATTCATCCATTGATGAACATGTGGGTTGCTTACACTTTTTGGCTATTATGAATAGTGCTGCGAACATGCACGCACGTGCATTTGGGTACCTGTTTTCAATTCATTTGAGTGTATACTTAGGAGTGGAATTGCTGGCCATAAACTAACTTTTGGAGGAACCAAAAAGAAACTGTTTTCTGCAGCAGCCGAACCATTTTACATTCCTACCACCAATGTATGAGGGCTTCAATTTTTCCACATCCTTGCCAACACTTATTTTCTGTGTTTAATTTTATTTTTGAGATAGGTTCTTACTCTGTCACCCAGGCTAGAGTGCAGTGGTGTGATAATAGTTGACTGCAAACTCAAACTCCTGAGCTCAAGTATTCCTTCAGCCTCAGCCTCCTAAGTAGCAGGAACTACAGATGTGCACCACCATGCCTGGTTAATTTTTCAAATGTTTTATAGAGACAGGGTCTTGCTATATTGCTCAGGCTGTTCTCAAACTTCTAGCCTTAAGTGATCCTCCCACCTTGGCTTCCCAAAATATTGGGGTTACAGGCATGAGTCATTATGTCTAGCCTATTTTCTGTCTTAAAAAAAAAAGATTTACTATAGCCGTTCCAGTAGGTGTGAAGTGGTATCATCTTGTGGTTTTGATTCGCATTTTCCTAATGACTAATGCTACTAAGCATCTTTTTATGTGCTTCTTGGCCTTTTGTGTATCTTCTTTAGAGAAATGTCTATTTGAGTCTGTCTCCTTTTTTTTAGTTTAATTGTTTTACTTTTTGTTGTTGAGTTGTAGGAGTTCTTTACACATTCTGGATACTGGATATATAATTTGCAAATATTTCCTCCTATTTTTGTATGCTGTCTTTTTACTTTTGCAGTTAGATATCTATTCAGTTGTCTCAGATGGGGAATTTTTAATAATGCGAAAGTCATTCATAATATATGTAGTGGAAAAAACATGATGTACAAGAGCCTAGTATAAAAATGGTCCCATTTTTTCCTAAAAATATACATATATGTTTAAATAAACTAAATATCACCTTTATCCACATGTAATACTTGCTCTCATGCTGAATTGTACAGACGACCAAGTAGCTCTTGAATTATCTGAGAAAGAGCCTGCTAATTTATGTATCACTGATCAATACAATAAAGTAGGTTTACACTTCACGTCCTTAAGCAAGCACTAATCCATCAGTCAGGTCTAGTTTTGAAAGTCCTTCTTTTCTCTACCTTGATGCCAATAGGTTTTTTGTTTGTTTGTTGCTTTGTTTGTTTGTTTTCCATTCATCTTTAATACAACACTCGACATCCCTGGTCTCTGTACACTTTCTCCAGGCTTTCCCTCTAGCCCCAAACACATTGGTATTTCCTTTAATTATGTAGAATAATCCTGTTTCAGCTTCTAACTCCAAATTTGCATTCCCCTCCCATTATAGTGTTTTACAAAGGGATCTCCTGTTACCAGCATCCTTTCTCCCACCCCTTAATAGGGGTGGCAGTGGGTAACGACAGCAATGACAACTGTTTTTATGTGACATACAGTAAAAAGTGCTGGGCTAGGCATGGTGGCTCACTCCTGTAATCCCAGCACTTTGGGAGGCCAACACAGGTGGATCACGAGGTCAGGAGTTCAAGACCAGCCTGGTCAAGATGGTGAAACCCCATCTCTACTAAAACTACAAAAATTAGCCAGGGATGGTGTTGGGTGCTTGTAATCCCAGCTACTCGGGAGGCTGAGGCAAGAGAATCACTTGAACCTCTGTGGCAGAGGCTGCAGTGAACCGAGATCTCACCACTGCACTCCAGTCTGGGCCACAGAGCGAGACTCCATCTCAAAAAAAAAAAAAAAATTCTGGAAAAATCTATAGTCACCATTATTTTCTCTAGACAGTGGGATCACAGGTGATATTAATTTTCCTGCTTTTGCTTATTTGTGTTTTATTCAATAAACATACATTAATTTTAAAATAAGAAAATGTTATTTAAAAACAAATCCCCAGTAGAAAAACAGTAACTAGAAGTAATATCTTTCCTCTTTCTTAAAACCCTGTGAGATAATAAAGAGTAAATGAATTTCTTAAAAAGGGATAAACTCACAAAGACCAAAATAAATAGAAGACAAAGCAAGAGTAAACAGATTTCAGAACATTTTTGGTTGCAGTGAGCCGAGATTGCGCCATTGCACTCCAGCCTGGGCCACAGAGAGAGACTCTGTCTCAAAAAATAAAAAAGAAATGTACTGAGCGAAGATTCTTTAGGAAAATTGAAAGGGAGCAAGAAAAGCAGATAAGGAAGGGGAAGAGCTGAGCGCTGTGTGGCCTCAGGTAAACTCTAGCTTTCGCTGATCTCTGGGGGAGCCCGGGCTCAGAAATTGCTCTGCAAAGCTGTCCCACCTTGCGGCAGAAGTGTATCAGTAAATGCCTGCATGACTCCTGGGTAAGATGTAATTTCCCAGGCACTACAGAGTGAGGGTGCTTTGTCATTCAAGGGCAATGCTTCAGGAAGGTAGCAGGTGTAAGTCATCAGATACCACTTGCAGGGAGATGAGGCCACTGGCTGCATTAGCAGCAGCTACTCCACCATGCCAGAAATCTCAAGGGCAAGTGTACAATCTGTATTACTCAGGGTTCTTTTGGTTGCAAATGACAGACAGCTACCTTCAACTAACCTAAGGGCAGACAGTCTATGGAGGGGTTTTATTTTATTTGAGACAGGGTCTTACTCTGTCGCCCAGGCTGGAGTGCAGTGGAACAATCACAGCTCATCCTCCAGGGCTCAAGCGATCCTCCCACCTCAGCCTCTCAAGTAGCTGGAACCGCAGGTGCGTGCCACCATGCCCAGCTCATTTTAAATTTTGAATTGGAGAGACAAGGGTCTACTATATTGCCGAGGCTGATCTCAAACTCCAGGCCTCAAGCGATGGGAGGAGTTTTATCGACTCACATAATTAAAAATCAGATTTGGCTGCATTCGGGGCTCAAATAATGTCACCTGAGGTCCATCTATCTTTTCCTCCCCCAGGTAGGATCTTGCATTGTGATGATAATGATGACACCCCACAGCCCAAGATCCCCCCCCCCGTTGGTTTAGCAATCCCAGTGGAAAGAGAAGGTTTCTCTTACGTCTGGCAGAAAAGTACCAGGGAGGTTATCAACTGGCCCCTTTAAGGCATGTACTTATCCCTGAGCCAGCCATTCCAGGGATGGGGATTGGGGGGCGAAGGGGATAAGAGGAGGAACCCGAGTACTCTGTGGTGACTGACAGGGGCAACTCTATCCAAACCACACACAAAGAGTTTCCCATAGAAAAGAGGGATTCAGTTACCAGAAGGAGAAAAGAATGTTAAATGGGCAAAACAAACACACACACAAAACAATCATCATCCACTACCACTCATTTTTCTACTTCTTCTTATTCTCCTGTGGTCAGACCCTTAATTAACAGAAGAGAGGAGATTTCACAACTTTATTCACTCTATCCACGCAGTTCAGGAGTAATATCCACTCTCCTAACCTTGGCTACCATCTTTAAGAAGCCCAGGGAATTGATGGGAAGTAATATTTGTGACTCTGCTTACTTGGTCTAAATTCTGTTTTATGCCAAGGAACTCTAGGGAGAGAAGAGGGTTTATGGAAGGTCAAAACAGAAGTAACAATTTTTTTGACCCAATGATAAGACTATAAATTCTTTAGCTATGAGGTCTTGAATCAGGATGTGATGACCTTTTCAGTGTTCAAGTTGTGTGTCTTGTCAACCTGGCTATTAACAGGAATTGAGGGAAGCCTGGGGCTGGAAGAATGAAATGTCCCATCATGATACTTTCAGCAATTACAGTTAAGCTAAACAGGATTCATTCCTTTTTTTCTTTAGCATTAAAACTGTTTTAATGAAATAGAGGATGACATTTCTGAAAAGAATATATAATTTACTTCTACAATGGATTTTTTTTCTTATTCACATGAATATGTCTTAGCTCAGAATCCCTAAGCTGCTTTTAGTAAGTGAACATTATACCTTGCATCAAAATGAGATTCTGATTTAGACTTTAAACATCCACTTCCCTGTAATCTTGCTCCTCTAAACCTATTTCTATCTCAAGTCTGGACTTTGTGGGACAAACAGGAAAAAGTAAAACTGAGTTTTAATAAAGTCATTATATAAAAAGTCAATTCTGAAAAGCAAAATGACAAGGAAGTGTCAAATGCTGCGCTATGGCAATCTCTAGTGTAGGAAGACAGGAAGGTCACCGAGGAGATTCTCACCTCTGGAGGGGTGGTGTCGGCTGCAGTCTACTCTACGGAATCATCTGGGATGCTTGTTAAAAAGACAGATGCCAGGGACACACCCCAGACCTAATGAAACACAACCTCTGGGGATGGGGCCAGGTATTTACATGTTTAAAATGTATCTCGGCCAGGCACAGTGGCTCATGCCTGTAATCTTTGGGAGGCCGAGGCAGGCAGATCATGAGGTCAGGAGTTCGAGATCATCCTGGCCAACATGGTGAAACCCCGTCTCTACTAAAAATACAAAAATAAGCCGGGCGTGGTGGCACATGCCTGTAGTCCCAGCTACTCCAGAGGCTGAGGCAGGAGAATCACTTGAACTCCAGAGGCTTAGGCAGGAGAATCACTTGAACCCCAGAGGCGGAGATTGCAGTGAGCTGAGATTGCACCACTATACTCCAGCCTGGTGACGGAGCAAGACTCTGTCTCAAAAAACAAAACAAAAAGTATCTCAGGCTGGGCATGGTGGCTCATGCCTGTAATCCCAGCACTCTGAGAGGCTGAGGCGGGTGAATCATTTGAGGTCAGGGGCTTGAGACCAGCCTAGCCAATATGGTGAGACCCCTGTCTCTACTGAAAATACAAAAATTAGCTGGGCATGGTGGCAGGCGCCTGTAATCCCAGCTACTTGGGAGGATGAGGCAAGAGAATCGATTGAACCCAGGAGGTAGAGGTTGCAGTGAGCCGAGATCAGGTCACTGCACTCTAGTCTGGGTGACAGAGCCAGACTCGATCTCAAAATAATAATGATAATTTTAAAAAAAGTATACCAGGCCAGGTGCAGTGGCTCATGCCTGTAATCTCAGCACTTTGGGAGCCCAAGGTGGGCAGAACACTTGAGCCCAGTAATTGGAGACCAGCCTGGGCAACATGGCAAAGCCCTGTCTCTCAAAAAAAAAAAAAAAAAATGTAGCTGACTTTGGTGGTGCATATCGGTAGTAGCAGCTACTCAGGAGGCTAAGATGGGAGGATCACCTGTGCCTGGAAGGTCAAGGTTACAGTGAGCTGTGACTGCACCACTGCACTCTAACCTGAGTGACCGAGTGAGACCCTGCCTCAAAAAAAAAAAAAAAAAAAAAAAAATTGTATCAGGTGGTTCTGGTGCACATTAATACATTAATGCTTAGAACTGCCATCCGAAACAGAGAGCCATTGCAAGTGGAACTATATCTTCGGTACCTGACCGCGCATGGCATTTCATAGACACTTAAATTTTAAAGCTGCTTTGGGCAGCTAAACCTCTGTAAGGACAGATAAAGAAATTAGCAATGCAGTTGCTATGTCATTCTTCCTAATCTGATCATTTTGCAAAAAGAGGGCAAGAAATGCTGAGCATGTGATTAGTATATTTAAAGAGAATGTACCATTTGCTCAGGAAAACACCTACCTTGAGTTTCAAAGGATAAAAGAAATGAAAAAATTGAGGGGAACTTAAAAATGCGTTTATTTGAAAAGTATATTATTTAAAGTATCACTTGAGTATTCAAACTTTCTGCTAGCCATCATCACAAGATTGTGTATATAACCACACTAAATCTATTATGGAACAGCTCTGCCTCAGAGCAGCGCCAAATCAAAGAAACATTCACAGTCAAAATGCTACCCATTCCCCGGTGCCACTCCACTGAACCCCTGTGAAGGGATGCTTCTAGATGTCTCGTTGGTGGACAGTGCTCTTCTATACTGCTGGTTTATCAATAGGAAAGTGTGTTTTATTTGTGTCTCACGGAGGTTTATAATTTCTAACCCAGCCTCAGTACCCTTTTGCAGTCTGGATTCACTTTCAGTAAATTCCAGCTAGCATGAAAAGAGAGCTTTTGGTCAACTTTTTATTTCTGATTCTGCCACTGCTGTTCCCTGGGGAACTTAATACAATGTCACTCTCGGTAGCCATGGCTTAAGTTAGTTATGGCCTGCCCAAGGCATATCCAAGGAAAAGGCAACACTTCTGTATCTACAAGTCACTCATATGTCGTCCACAGTTTATTTTACTAAGGATGAAACATTCTGGTGCAAATGGGAGCCCAGTTGAATGTTAAGGGGATGAGTAAAAGAGAAATCAAGGCTGGGCTTGGTGGCTCATGCCTGTAATCACAGCACTTTGGGAGGCGGAGGCAGGTGGATCACCTGAGGTCAGGAGTTCGAGACCAGCCTGATTGACATGGTGAAACCTTGTCTCTACTAAAAACAAAAAGTAGCCAGGCATGATGGTGCATGCCTGTAGTCCCAGCTACTGGGGAGGCTGAGGCAGGAGAATCACTTGAACCCGGGAGGCAGTTATAGTGAGCTGAGATTGCACAATTGCACTCTAGCCTGGGCAACAAGAGCAAAATTCTGTCTCAAAAAAAAAAAAAAAAAAAGAGAGAGAGAGAGAAATTCACCTCTGTTTGCTTAGTAAATAAAGTGTATGATAAGAGTGCATTGTATTCTGGCACCATGTTCTCTTCACAAGATTAGCTGTATTCACTTCAATATGACCAACTTCTGTTGTTACTGGATCTGAACCATGAGTTCAGCCTCCGTGCTCTCCCAGTGTCACCAGCTACTCAAAACCAACATCTCCCAAAATTGAGCCAGTGGCTGTCAGAGAAACCTGGCAAGTGTTTGTCAGTAGTTCTTTGAGAAGGTATTCCCATTCTTACATAAACAACTAAAGAGGCATGATCAACTGATGGTATGGCTTTAAAAGCTTTGTTCTAAAAAAGAAAAGTAAAGAAACATTCAAATGAAAGAAACAGCATCTGGGTATCAGACTTTCTTGGAAATCCCGGGAGGGACGCTGCTTGGTGCTGCTTAGATTTGATATTCACTAATCATCCCAGGACTTTACCGGCCACCCGTGTCCTGTACTTGACCAGACCTGCCCTGCCTAAGAAAAGGGGAAGAAGTCTAAGGAGAGATTCCCCATCACCGTCATGTTTGCCAGCATCCAGAAAGGGACCAAGTGCTCCAGAAAGAGCCTGGGGATGGCAAGACACGTCCATTCTATCTTTTCAATTCTAAGTCAATCAACAAGCAAGTCTTTTTTTTTTTTTTTTTGAGAAAGAGTCTCACTCTGTAGCCAGGCTGGAGTGCAGTGGTGGGATCTCAGCTCACTGCAACCTTCGCCACCTGGGTTCAAGCAATTCTCCTGCCTCAGCCTCCCAAGTAGCTGGGACTACAGGTGTGTGCCTCCATGCCCAGCTAATTTTTTGTATTTTTAGAAGAGACTGGGTTTCACTGTGTTAACCAGGTTGGTCTCAATCTACTGACCTCGTGATCCACCCATCTCAGCCTCCCAAAGTGCTGGGATTACAGGCGCGAGGCACCATGCCCAGCCATCAGCAAGTCTTTTACTTACTAATTGGTTAGTTGGTTGATTTTATAATTTTAGAAATTATAAAATACTTGTTTGTAGTATTTTCAAATAATACAGAAGTATATAAAGCAAAAAACTTTTATAACCTCACATTCCATTCTCCTCCTCAAAAATGACCAATTTGATGTTTGTTGTTCTATACCTTTTTCTATACAGTTACGGTATGACTATCAGGCCTTTTATTTGTACTAATGCTTTTGAAAAAATGATTTTATTTTATTCTTAAGACAAGGTCTCACTACGTTGCCCAAGCTGGTCTCCAACCCCTGGGCTCAAGGTATCCTCAGGACTACAGATGTGCATCCCTGCACCTGGCTTGTACCAAGTGCCTTTTTTCAAAGCTTGTTGACTTGAGCAAAGCATTGGTATTATCTTTAAAAAAATGTTTTTAAATATGCATGCTTTTTGAGAAACAGTTTCACTCTGTCACTCAGGCTGGAATGCAGTGGCATGATCTTGGCTCACTGCAACCCTTCACCTCCTGGGTTCAAGCAATTCTCCTGCCTTAGCCTCCCAAGTAGCTGTGACTATAGGTGAACGCCACCATGCCCAGCTAATTTTTGTATTTTTAGTAGAGATTGGGTTTTGCCATGTTGGCCAGACTGGTCTCAGTCTCCTGACCTCAAGTGATCTGCCCACTACAGCCTCCCAAAGAAATATTGAATTGTCAAATAAAGATAGAATATCTTCAAGGTATATAATGTGATTATTTGACATATGTATACATTGTGTAATGGTTACCACAGTCAAATTAATTAACACATCCATCACCACCCATGCTGTTCATTAGACCACCAGAACTTGTTTAGTTTATAACTAAAATTTGTACCCTTTGGCCAACATCTCCCCATTTTTCCTACTCCTTACCCCTGTCAACTTCCATTCAACTCTGCTTCTATGATTTCAAATTTTTTAGATTTCACTTATAAGTGAGATCATGCAGTAAGTATTTGTCTTTCTGGGCCTGGCTTGAGACTGACCTGACTCAGTAAGTGAGGAGTGCAGTAGTCTTTTCAGGCTTCTAGATTCCAGATCTAGAAGAGTCATTATTCCAGTTGCTATGCCTCTTGCAACAAAATTTCTCTATAACTTTATGGTTTGAAAGAATAGAGCATTCATTTTGCTCACAAATGGCTATTTGGGCAGGGCTTAGCAGGGATAGCTCATCTGAGCTCCACCCACACACGCCGGGGTGTGCCAAGGCTGAAATCACCTGAAGTCTCATTCATCCCAGGTCTGGTAGGTGCTGCCAGCTGGAAGCTGGGACCTTAGCAGTGACTGTCACCTGGAACAACCACACATGGCCTCTCTATGTGGCCCGGGGTTCCCCACGGCATGGTGGCTGGGCTCCAAAGCTTGGCATTTTGAGAAAGAGAGAGCCAGGCAAAAGCAATATTGCTTTTTATAACCCAGCCTTGCAAAAGCCATATGGAGTCTCATCTATGGCACTCTATTCACTGAAGCTGTCAGAAAGTCCAACCAGGTTGAGAGGAAGGGAAAACAGTCTCCACCCCTTAATAGGGAATGAAAAGTTCAGGAAAAGCATGTGGGACTAGAAATATTAGAAATACCGCTCTGGCCATTTTTTAAAAATATGATTTATCATATTCATGATATTAAATCAGGGCTACGATAGCTGATGCATTTCCTCTCTGTCACATGGGCTCTTGCACTGCAGTCCACTTAAACCTGGGAGGAGACTGTCACCAAGCTAAAAGGGTGAGGACTGAGTTTTGTCACATACCAGACCTCTGAGAGGCTGGGGAAGGCAGGAAGAAGCAATGAAGTAGAGTCGGGGTGGAGGGAGCTGACAATAGCTTTTCCTTCTGCACTCACAGCTACACTGGCCATTTGACATTCTAATAGGAGAAGGCTGGCATTTGTTGCAGGCATTTTGTTTATAATTGAATCCCTCCATCTGAACACACAGGCAGCACAGTCCTGAGCATGGTACCAATATCGAGATTGATAAGGCTCATCACAGCTCAAGATTAACTATAAATTCCTAATGTGTTCAGGTAAGATGCATCTCTACCTCCCGGCAGACAGAGAGGCAAACACAATGAGCCATGAAAGAAAGAAACAGAGATGCTGCTCAAGTGAAATGAGCCTTGATGTGTCACCTTCCTCACCCTGTGTTTTTGTAGCCATAACTCCAGACTTCCAGATCTCTGCCTGAGCTTTACTGATGGTTTCTTTCAGGGATCATTAAAAGTGATTTGTGGGCCAGCAAGGCTTTTGTTTTCCATGCTCAGGATTCAGTTTATAGCAGCGCAGCTTGGGAAGGGGTGTTTGGAGGACAGGGTCCCCATCCAGGAAATCTACTTTGGGAAGTCCAAGAGGGCTTCAACAGTCCACGGTGATCCGTGATGCTTGAGTGGGAGGTGTGGGAGGAGTGGTTCCATGGAGATGAGTGAGGGTAGATGGAGGGCCCAGGAGGTGGCTGCCCTCTCTATAGAAGAGGCCCTGAGACACAGGCCTTTGAGCGGCCTGCATTCAGGACCCTAGAGAAAGCAGCCAATGCTGCAGAGAGGAGAGTTCTTCCTCAGAGGACCAGGTCATCCAAGGAGCCTTCGGAGCATTTCCTTTCTTCCATGGCTGGAATCAGCTTCCTTCCCTGTGTCCCTCCTGGCCTTCTCTTTCCTCTTGGGAGGTATTTTCGTTTACAAATGAATAGACCACTTGGACTTTGCAGATGCTTGGACTATGTTACTACACACATGTCAAGCACCAAACTGCTCTTTGAAGACACGAGGGCTCTCTTTGGGTCAGCTTTGCACGCTGGGATGTACACTTTTAGATTGCCCACCCTCAGAGAGAAGGCTCTGTCCGCAGAATCCTCTAAGGGCAGAGCCAGAATGCCTAGCTGCCTAATTACTTTCTCTTCCTCCTCTCTCTCTATAATTTTAATCAGCAAAAATACTGAAAATGAGTAATTGGGGTTGAAAATAATGGCAAACACTGCAATTACTTTTGCTCCAGCCTAATACTTGCACAGTATCTCCTTAATCCATGAAGTGATGCTGGTCCTTGTATATGTTTTTGTTTGTTTGTTTGTTTGAGGCAAGTCTCACTCTGTTGCCCAGGCTGGGATATAGCAGCGCCATTTTGGCTCACTGCAACCTCCGCCCCCCAGGTTCAAGCAATTCTCATGCCTCAGCCTCCCGAGTAGCTGGGACGGACAGGCACATGCCACCATGCCCGGCTACTTTTTGTAGTTTTTAGTAGAGACAGAGTTTCGCCATGTGGGCCAGGCTAGTCTCAAACTCCTGACCTCAGGTGATCCACCCAGCTCGGTCTTCCAAAGTGCTGGGATTACAGGCATGAGCCACCATACCCAGCTGGTCCTTGTATTTGTATGTGTGGGGCTTTATACTCATTATCAGAAATAAATCCCATTGCACTGTGTGGTTCAATCGCAGATCATGGTCTTACTCAGAGAAACAGCCTAGCAGCAAAAACGTAAAGTAGATCTAATCTATCCTGGTGTGACAGTCAGTTTTCTGCGCAGCTTGGCTAGGCTGTAGTATACACTCAAGCATGAATCTAGGTGTTGCTGTGGGTATGTTGGAGATGTGGCTTTTAGTCAAGGAACTTATCCTCAATAATGTGTGTGTAGGGGGCGGGGGGTGCGGGGTGGTGTGTATTAGTCAGTTAGAAGACCTTAAGAGTAAAACTGAGGTTTTCCTGAGGAGGAAGGAATTCTGCCTGAAGACTGCCGCATCAGCTCCTGACCCAGAGTTTCCAGCCTCTAGGCTGCTAGGTCCTGCAGATTTCAGATTTGTCAACCCCCAAAACTGCATAAGCCAATTCCTTAAAAAAAAAAAAAAAAAAAATATATATATATATATATATATATATATACATCTTACACATGTACATACATGATCTATATCCACATCTAAATTTCTCTCTCTTTTTTTTTCTTGGAGACAGAATCTTTCTCTGTTGCCCAGGCTGGACTGCAGTGGTGCAATCACAGCCCACTGTAGCCTTGACTTCCTGGGCTCAGGCGATCCTCTCACCTCAGACTCTTGAGCATCTGGAACCACAGGCACACACCATGACTCCCAGGTAATTTTTAAATTACTATTATTTGTAGAGACAGTTGTCTCCCTGTGTTGCCCAGGCTGGTCTTGAACTCCTGGACTCAAGGGATCCTCCCACCTCGGCCTCCCAAAATGCTGGGATTACAGGTGTGAGCCACTGTGCCTGGCACATATCTACCTCTCTACCTCTATCTCTATTATCTCTATCTCTTACTGATTCCATTTTTCAGGAGAACCCTGACAGATACAACTGGCATCTACTGAAAACGAATCAAGTGGAGCCAGTTCACAGTCCACAGAAAGGTTGATTGAATGTCCCTCTCTCTCTTGTTATTCTGTTCTCCAAGCCCTACTCTCTGGCACCCTCCCTGCAACCTTCCTCAGTCACATCTCACTCCCCTGCCCCTGAGGCCTCTCTTGCTCTCTCCCCTCCTCCCCTCTGCTGGTCTCTCTTGGGGTCAACCCACGCCTTTCCCACAGAGATTCACCCAGTCTGGTGCCCCTGCCTCCACTGAATAACTATCTGCCCAGGTGTGGGATGGAGAAAAAGGACAATGGGATTGAGACAGCTGAGTAAAAAGGGCCTCCCTGGAGAATTTCCAGCCAACCTGCCCACTGGGAGGATGGGGTGAGGCCTTGGAAAGTTTGTGGCATTTGCAGTGGGGAGGAGCCTGGCCTTTCCTGTTCCTGGGTGGTGACCTGAAATTCAGTCTGTAAGATGGGGGACTCTTAACTGGAAGCCCTCATGCTTTGCTGAGAGTCTTTTTCCTTTTCCACCAATAAATTCCGTAACCCCTCACCCTTCAAAGTGTCTGCATGCCTAATCTTTCCCGGTCATGTGACAAGAACCTGGTTTTTCCTACAGCAGGACCTGCTGAGTGGACCAGCCACGCCTGCATGCCAGGCAAAAGTGAGGGAAAAGGGCACTCATATCTTAGTTATTTTGTATTCTAATTAAACTTTCCCAAACAACTTTTACATTTGAATGATTTAAAAACTCCTGAAATCTCCATAACAACCTATAACGTTCACCTTATCAAGTAGATTGGTTAGGTATTATTCTTTTTTTAAAGCGGTTAGAAAGCCAGCAATTAGAGAAATTAAACATTATATCCATGAAAGAGGTCTTACTTTACTTTCTTTTTTTTTTTCTTGAGACAGTCTCTCTCTGTCCCCCAGGCTGGAGTGCAGTGGTGTGATCTCGGCCCACTGCAACCTCCGCCTCCCAGGTTCAAGGGATTCTCCTGCCCCAGCCTCCAGAATAGCTGGGACTACAGGTGCATGCCACCATACCCAGCTAATTTTTTTTAAAAATTCTTATTTTTAGTAGAGAAGGGGTTTCGCTGTGTTAGCCAGGATGGTCTCTATCTCCTGACCTCATAATCTGCCCACCCCGGCCTCCCAAAATGCTGGGATTACAGGTGTGAGCCACCGCGCCTGGCCTACTTTACTGATTATGAAGTTGAAGTTACAATCTAAGATTTCTGACCCCACCACACTATGCTGGCTCTTTAGAAAAGAGAACATACTTGGTTCACATTAATTCATTCATTTAACAAACATGCATCAAAGACTAGGGATCCGGTATGGACTGAATATAAAGGTGAAGAAGACACAGTCCCTGCCTTCAAGGAAGGAGAGTGGGAGCTGTTCTAGAGATGCAAAACCCCTTGTTTTCTCTCCAGTTAGGAGAAAGGTCATTTGCAGAGCACCCTCCCCTAGGTGTCTCCTTCCGCCCACCATCCTGTCCTTTCTCCTGGGACATTGCTGGCACAGCTCACCCCAATCTAGTGGCTGTGTGTGTCAGGGACCCCGCCGGTCACCTCATAGCTCTCCATGAAAGGCGTGGAGGCAGAGGTCCAGAGACAATGCCTTCTGACACATGCACACATGGGCTATGGTCAGGAGGATTGCTCTCTGGGTCCTCGAGGACTGGGAAACCAGCCTTGGAAGGGAAGTCCAGTGTAAGAACATTCTCAGCAAACTGACACAAGAACAGAAAACCAAATGCCTCATGTTCTCACTCATTGGCGGTGTTGAGCAATGAGAATACATGGACCAGGGAGGGAGCATCACACGCTGAGGTCTGTTGGGAGGGGTAGGGGAGGGACAGCGGGGTGTAGGGAGGTTGGAGGGGAGACCACATGGGGAGAAACGCCAGATATAGGTGACGGGGGGATGGAGGCAGCAAACCACATTGCCATGTATGCACCTATGCAACAATCCCACATGATCTGCACATGTACCCCAGAAAGTAAAGTACAATTAAAAAAAAAGGTAAAAAAAAAAAAGGGTTAAAAAAAAAAAGATTAACCTCAGGGCAGCTGGGAAAGAAGGCTCCCAAGATCTCTAGAACACCACGGACTCTCCCCACACTTACTATTTCCCCTCCCACTTTTTCTCCTATTAGTTTAAAAGTCATTAAAAGAGATAATTAAAAACAGAGAAGATGATTTTCAAGAGAAATAAGAAGGGGACAAAAAGAATGATACAAGGCAATAAGATGGTTGAAAAAAGTATTCCAAAAGACTCAAATTAGATAACAGCAATTATAAAAATCGAGAACAAATTTGAAAGATTAACAATTAAAAATAGACATAGCATGGCTTAAAGTATGAAGTCGTAATTAGTAGTATAAAACAAAATTGAAAGTACTGTTATAAATTAAAATTATAATTAATTATACATTTTAAAGATGAATAATTAAAAAGTAGAGATAAATAGCATTAAGTTAAAAACCATAATTAAAGTAATATTTTAGAAAAGATGAGTATATCAATAGAGAAATGGACAAAGAACATGAATTGACATATGAAGAAATACAAATAAAAATATGTATGTAAAAAATGTTCAACCTTGCTAATAATAAAATAAATGCATACTAAAACTTTGAGCTATTGATTTCTGCTTACCAATTGGTGACAGTTTGAAAAATGATGTATTCAGCACCGTCGGCGATACAGGAAACAACTGCATGGCCCTGAACCATAAATTATTTCAGCATACAGAGGTTGGCAAGACACATGAGAGGGTTGACACTGTACATACTCTTGTCCCCAGTAATTTCATTGCTAGGAATTTATCCTAGGGGGATAATCATAAATATGCACAGTGAGTTGCCTACAAGAATCTTCGTCAACATCATTGTTAAAAATGTTAATATTTTAGTCCAGGCACGGTGGCTCATGCCTGTAATCCCAGCACTTTGGGAGGCCAAGGAGGGCTGATTGCTTGAGACCAGGAGTTCAAGACCAACCTGGCCAACATGGTGAAACCACATCTCTACTAAAAATACAAAAAAGTTAGTCAGGCAGGGTGGCACATGCCTGTAGTCCCAGCTACTCGGGAGTCTAAAGTGGAAGAATCACTTGAACCTGGGAGGTGGAGCTTGCAGTGAGCTGAGATCATGCCACTGCACTCCACTCTGGGCAACAGAGCAAGATCCTGTCTCAAAAAAAAAAAAAAAAAAAAAAAGTTAATGTTTTAAACTTAGAGAAAAAATTCCTGAATGCCCAATAGTAGGAAATTTGATAAATAAGAATTTTTACACAAAGGAATACTATACAATAATTTAAAATACTATTATAAAAGAACATTTAATAACATGGAAAAGAAATCACAATATATTAAGCAAAAAACCCAGCAGGTTAAAAATAGTATGTACTATATGGTCCCATTTTTCTTGAAGAAAAAAAGTTTATGTGTATATATTATTAATATATTAGAAATAGTTTTTTTAATGGGTAGTGGGTATTTATAGGTGATTTTTATTTTTATTTTTTGAGATAGGGTCTTGCTCTGTCACCCAGGCTGGAGTACAGTGGTGTGATCATGGCTCACTGTGGCCTTGAACTCTCAGGCTCAACTCATCCTCCCTCCTCAGCCTCCTGGCTACCTGGGATCGTAGGTGTGGGCCACCATACCTGACTAATTTTTAAGTTTTATTTTGTAGAGTTGGGATCTCCCGATGTTGCCCAGATTGATCTGGAGCTCCTGGGATCAAGCGATCCTTCCATCTCAGCCTTCCACCTCGGCCTCCCAAAGTGCTGGGATTACGGCGTGAGCCACTGCACCTAGCTTTTGTGGGTGATTTTAATTTCCAAATCATCCCTAACTTTTCATTTATCTACATTTACTACAATTAACACATGTTATTTTTTATGTGTTTAATATGCAAATATTACTCAAAAAGATTAAGGAAAGTAGGATAACAGTTTAAAAATAAGAATTCTGGCCAGGCACTGTGGCTTAGGCCCAGCACTTTGGGAGGTGGAGGTGGGCGGATCACGAGGTCAGGAGATCATGACCTCCTGGACAACATGGTGAAACCCTGTCTCTACTAAAAATACAAAACTTAGGCCAACAAGGCGGCTGATGCCTGTAGTCCCAGCTATTTGGGCGGCGGCTGCAGGAGAATTGCTTGAACCAGGGAGGTGGAGGTCACAGTGAGTTGAGATTGTGCCACTGCATTCCAGCCTGGGTGACAGAGGGAGACTTTGTCTCAAAGGAAAAAAAAAAAAAGAATTCTAAATTAAGAATTTAAAAATAGAATCCTTTTGAGTAACTTAAACATATAGAAACCAAATAGCATAGTATGAAGGGATTGAAAATATAATCAATAATATATTTTAAATCAAGCAGAATAAAATGAATGCCATCAAAATAACAAATTTATTGTTTATTGAGTTTTTAGTGAATGCCAGACACTGTCTGTGCTAGGTGGTTTAAATACATTCAGTAAAATCAGTGTAGTGGGGCATTTCTTTATTGAAATGAATCAATGGACAATGGGGGGAAAAGGCAGAAACATCTGAAAAGGGCATTTCAGTCCTTATCACAGCCACTAGAATGGACATTCATCTCTCCTTGAGAAACCCCATCTTCACAGACAAGTCTTTTTTTTTTTTTGAAACAGAGTCTTGCTCTGTCACCCAGGCTGGAGTGCAGTGGCATGATTTCAGCTCACTGCAACCTCTGCTTCCCAGGTTCAAGTAATCCTCCCACTTCAGCCTCCTGAGTAGCTGGGATTACAGGCGTGTGCCACTATGCCCAGCTAATTTTTGTATTTTTAGTAGAGATGGGTTTTCACCATGTTGGTCAGGCTGATCTTGAACTCCTGACCTCAGGTGATTCACCTGCCTTAGCCTCCCAAAGTTCTGGGATTATAGGTATGAGCTACCGTGCCCAGCCAAATATCCACATCTTGGGAATAAATGATTTTCTTTCTGCCATTCACCAGCCATCAAGAATCAGTACATTCAAATAATTCCTCAGGCTCTAACCCATTCTGTATAGTTTTCATCTCTGGTCAGTGCCCTAAGAGGTCCCCCTAACCCTTGACCCAGTCTCTACCTCCTACCCAAGAAACCAAAGGGACCAAGTATTCCTGGCCTTGTGCAATGACCATCCTATGCTACTCTAAAGGTTGGGAAAATGTGGGTGACTTTGGTACACAGGAGAGGTATACACGTCTATCAGTAAGAATGCTTTATGTGGCAACTTGCAGAAAACACTCAAAGGCAACCACTTCTCTGATATTTATCACCAAAGATTAATTTTGCCTGTTCCTTCCTCTTTAGTGTAGTGGTGAGAAAAACAATAATAATTTTGCCTATTCTTAAACACCATGTAAATGGCCTTATGCAGCCTGTATTCTTCTATGTTGGCTTCTTTTGTTCAACATTATGCCTATGACACTCACCTATGTTGTCGAGTATAGCGATAGTTTATTGTTTTTGTTGTAGCAAAGCATTCCATTCTGTGAATATACAATTTATGTATTTATCCTAAAGCTGATGGACATTTGGGCTATTTTCTGCTTGGGGCTCTTGTGAATAAAGCTGTAATGAATATTCCTGGATGTGTGTGTTGGTAGAAATAAACATTCATTTCTTTTATGTGCATCCCCAGGAGTAGAATTGCTGGGTCATTAGCTAATAAATTGAATGAGGCCAGTACTCCTTTCCCAGTATTCCCACAGGGAAGATGTATTGATTCATGCCAGGCTCAAGTCACCCTTGTATCAGAGGGCTGTGTTGCCACCTCACAACTGTGCACCATCCCTCCACTTAACAATCATGTTTGCCACAACTCCAGCAGCCGCTGCAGTATCCTTTACCCAGCACCAAAGTCCTGCACATAGGGCTCATGAGGGCAGTTTCCTATGAGCGAGAACAGAAGGTAGTGGCAGAGTACTAGGCAGAATGCTTGGAGACCTGGAATCTTGCCAGGCCCTGACGTAACCAGCTGTGTGGCCTTGGGCAACTCACTCAGCCTCTCTGAGTCTTGGTTCTTTCACATGTGAAATAAAGAGGAAGGTTAAATGGTTGTTAAGGTTGCTTCCACTTGGAAGTCCCATGAGTTTTCGTTTTTGAGATAGGATCTTACCATGTTGCCCAGGCTGGAGTGCAGAGGTGCTCACTGCAGCCTTGACCTCCTAAGCTCAAGGGATTCTCCTGCCTCAACCTCCCACAACTGCACCACCACACCACCGGAATTTTTTTTTTTTTTTTTTTTGTAGAGAGGAGGGATTGCTTTGTTGCTCAGGCTGGTCTTGAACTCCTGGGCTCCAGCAGTCCTCCTGCTTCAGCCTTTCAAAGTGCTGGGATTATAGGCATGAGCCATTAAGCCTGCTCCGAGTTCTTCTTTTTTTTTTTTTTGGAGACGACAGTCTGGCTCTGTTGCCCAGGCTGAAGTGCAGTGGCGCAATCACAATCTCAATTCACTACAACCTCCACCTCCCGGGTTCAAGTAATTCTCCTGTCTCAGCCTCCTGAGTAGCTGGGATTACAAATGTGCACCACCACGCCTGGCTAATTTTTGTATTTTCAGTAGAGACAGGGTTTCACCATGTTGGCCAGGCTGTCTCAAACTCCCGATCTCAAGTGATCTGCCTGCCTTGGCCTCCCAAAGTGCTGGGATTACAGGTGTGAGTTGCTGCACGCAGGCCTGGCTCCTTGGGTTCTAATAAAAGCATTGCATCATACCAACTCTTGTTCCAGGCCAAAGGTTGGAATCCACTATGCTTTGGGACATGAGAGTAAAACAGAGTTTCACTGGAGTTGAGAGGCTTAGGAAGTGCCCACCTTGGGTGCCTCCCTGAGCTGCTGCAAAAGTGGAACCAAACAAGGCAGCACACTCAGGTGAGGACCAGCTGTGTAGAATGTGTAGTTAGGGACATTGCTACACTATTACCATCAGTAAACAGACATTTCTCCGCCTGTACAACATCACAGCAGAAATGCCCATGTAACCTTGATGCATTTCAAGCATTTGTTATTTGGAAGTAAAGAGGCTAACAGCCTGCATTTCAGAAATCTTTCAAGCTCCATGACAGGTAGATATTGTTCAAAGGTTAGGAAAATGTCCCTGTGCTCTCAAATAAAAATGGCTTGAAAATTCATCAAGGCCAGAGGAGCCATCCAGGAGAGCTGACAGATGGAAGGTTTGTGCTTGTTTAAGGCATGGAGATGAGAAATGAGTCTCTTCTGACTTGGTCTCTGTTCATCAGAGATGATCACTCTAAATCCAACACAAAGGAAATCAAAAGATCTTGGGACTCTGGCAGGGTTTGAGTTTAGAAGATACAGGAGCTGGGCTGAGTTTGCTTTTTACTCTGCACATTTTTCCCTACTCGCTGCCATCCCTTCCTCTATGTCCTTAGACTCAGTATTTCAGCCATTATATGTTGATGAATGTAAAATGGGGAGAAACAAAATAAGATGTCAGAGAAAAAAAAAAGTAAAACTGAAAAAAACAAAGCAGAAGAATGTCCAGGAAAGGACAGAGAGTGGCCTTTTAGAAACCTGCTGCTAATTTGGTGAGGCTTTATGAATAAACTTTATGCCAGAGGTACAAAAAACCTTCTTGGTGAACTGCCAAGTTATGACCTGTGTGTAAAATTTACTTTAGCTATCTAGCATTAAGTGATGTCTGTTAAACTGAACAGATCACGGGAGTCTATCCTAAGACATGGCATGGCATAGCATATACAATTTACCATGAACAGGGACTTAGTAGCAAAGTGTATTAGTCTGTTCTTACACTGCTAATAAAGACATACCCAAGGGTGCGTAATTTATAAAGGAAAGAGGTTTAATTGACTCACAGTTCATCGTGGCTGGGGAGGCCTCAGGAAACTTAGAATCATGGTGGAAGGGGAAGCAAACACATCCTTTTTTACATGGCAGCAGCAAGGAGAATTGCCGAGCTAAAGGGGGAAAAGCCTCTTATAAGACCATCAGATCTCCTGAGAACTCACTCACTATCACGAGAATAGTACGGGGAAAACTGCCGCCATGATTCAATTATCTCCATCTGGTCCCACCCTTGACACTTGGGGATTATTACCATTCAAGATGAGAGATGTGGATGTGGATGGGAACCGCCAAACCTTATCACAAAAGTACTGTTAGGTGAAAGTCAAAGATAGATGGAGTGGTTTCTAAAATATGGGCAGGGGAGTCTCTGTCTCATGATTTTACCAGACACACAGGTAGTACAATGAATCAGTTCTACTTGATCAATGCACTAAATCACTTGATCATTATGGCTACTAAAGGAAGCAGGAGCCACTATGTGATTCATGCTGTAACTGTGGATATTTTCAAAGACACATAGTTATACTGTACTTCTAATTATGCCTTCTAATTATTGATGACTTGTTTTATGCCATTTTGAGTTTTTAATCTCTTCAAGTGTGCTGCTCAAAATTCTTGTATTCAAAATATGTCACATAAGCACAGGTGCATGCACCCACGTGTGCTCACACACACACACACACACACACACACACTATTGTTTTAGGGCTTTATTGCTTTTATATGATTCTACATACAGTAATTGGTGGGAAAAGTTTTAAAGCTGATGTTCTGTTACAGCTTGTTAAATATGTCTTAGTCCATATTTTCAGAATGTCCTCATATTGATTGCACTACACACGAAGCACTCTTTAGTGATTTTAATTGGTTTGTGATAACTATGGCAACTATATGTCCTAGATTTTCTAAGATGATCCTGATTTCAAGGACTGATTTTATTGCCTCTTTAAGTTCACAAATAATAGAGCAATTGCTTCAATTTTTAGCTCAGAAAACATGATCATTAGATCTATATTCTATTTCAGCACAGGTCATAGAATCCAAGTGCTCTACTGTACAGCTAGCATGCTACTCAGAATTGCTGGGGAGAGGGCTGTGATGAAGAGCACAATGATTAGCTTTTCTAGCTGGGGACCAGGAATGGGTCTCTCTCCTCCCTAGCCCTCATTATCCCATGTCATGTTCTTTCTATTTTTACCTCTGCTTCTCATCCATATCTTTCTACACTCCCACCAAGAATAGCAGAGACAGTCAAATGATGTGTGAAGGAGTGGCAGAAGTGAGATCTCCAGGATTAGGTTTTTTCCTACTTTTTGTTTAAAGTTGGGATTGAAAAATTGGCACATAGAGTGCAAACCCTCTTCCCATCTTGAGACTTCTGTAATTTTTCTGAGTCATTTGAAAGTTTATTTTTATTTATTTATTTTGAGACAGGGTTACACTCTATCACTCAGGCTGGAGTGCGATGGGATGATCACGGCTCACTGCAGCCTAGACCTCCTGGGCCCACGTGATTCTCATGCTTCAACCTCCCCTGTAGGTGGGACAACAGGTGTGCACTAATACCGAGTAATTTTTGTATTGTTTGTAGAGATGGGGTCTTGCCAGGTTGCCCAGGCTGGTGTTGAAGTTGCCCAGGCTGGTCATGAACTCCTGGACTCAAGTGATCCTCCCATTTCAGCCTCCCAAAGTGTTGGGATTACAGATGTGAGCCACTGCACCTGGCTGATTTGGAAGTTTAGGTATTTTTTTGTTTATGTTTTGTATTTTTGCGAGGGAGAGGTCATTAGCGATGACTGAATTTTTCCCTTTTTCCCTCCCTCCCTCTTTTCCTTCTCTCTCTCTTTTTTCCAGCATTAATTCCAAAGATTTAACATGGTGGGAAAAGGAAAAATCACAAAGAACAAAGGAATCGGAAAGTAATACTGCTTAGTGATCAAGCTAAGATTTGTGAAAAACCAAATTACCGCTCAGTTCTCAGCTCTGCATCAAAGTAAACTGCTGACATTCAGTCCTTAGAGTGCTTGTTTCTGGGGCAGAGACTGAAGAAAATATGTTGCATTATTGTTGTTGATATTTGGGAAGGCTCATATGATGAGGAATATCCTCTGCTCAGGCTGTATGTGCCCCAGAACCTAGGAAGCATTGCACAGCTGTTGCCAGGCTGGAGTGCAGTGGTGCGATCGGCTCCCCGCAACCTCCACCTCCCAGGTTCAAGTGATTCTCCTGCTTCAGCCTCTTGAGTAGCTGGGATTACAGGTGCGTGGTAATGCCAGGCTAATTTTGTAGTTTTAGTAGAGATGGGTTTTCTCCGTGTTCGTCAGGCTGGTCTCAAACTCCTGACTTCAGGTGATCTGCCTGCCTTGGCCTCCCAAAGTGCAGGGATTACAGGTGTAAGCCACTGTGCCCAGACCTGAACATTTCATTTAAATGGAATTATGCAATAGGTGGCCTTTTGTGTCTGGGTTCTTTCACTTGGCATGATGTTTTTGAGGTTCATCTATATTGTAGTATATGCCAGAACATTCTTTTTATTGTTCATTAATATTTCATTTTCTGGATCTATTACATTTTGTTTATCCATTCATCAATTAATGGACATTTGAGTTATTTTTGATACTATTATAAATGGAATTACTCTCTTCATTTTTGGCTTGTTAATTGCCAGTGTATAGAAATATAATCAATTTTTTTTTGAGATGGAATCTAACTCTGTCGCCCAAGCTGGAGGGCAGTGGTGTGATCTCGGCTCACTGCAACCTCCACCTCCCGGGTTCAAGCAATTCTCCTGCCTCAGCCTCCCTAGTAGCTGGGATTACAGGTGCCTACCACCACTCCAGGCTAATGCTTGTAGTTTTAGTAGAGATGGGGTTTCACTATGTTGGCCAGGCTGGTCTTGAACTTCTGACCTCAGGTGATCCACCCATCTCAGCCTCCCAAAGTGCTGGGATTACATGAATGCCTGACTACAATTGATTTTTGCATGTTGATCTTGTATCCTGCAAACTTGCTGATTTTTTTTATTAGTTCTAATTAATTTTGTAGTGGATTTTGTAAGATTTTTATATTTGTAGGATCATGCCATCTTTGAATAGAGGTAGTTTTACTTCTTCCTCTCCAATCTGGATGTCTTTTATTTTTCTTGCAGTTTCTTCTTCCACCTATCTTTAGTTTGCCATGATTCTTCATCGTGCAGACTCAGTGTTATAACTTCTCTTCTTGCTCTCTTTTTGTATGCTCTGAATTTTCAAGTTTAAATTTGAGAAAGTGAATACAGAGAGAAAAGGGAGAAAGACATAGAGAATTGAGTAGCTCAAGTATTAGCTATTATTTTTCTTAGGGCAAAGCTTTGCATCCTAGCTCATAGGTGTCTGGCTAGTAAATGCTGCCTTGGGATTATATGTATGGGAAGTAGAAAAGTGCCTTTTTAAAGTTCCCTTTCTTGTTAAAAAAAATAAGTGTGCTAGTAGCTTTGTTAAGCCCTATCCTATGTAGCTGTTAAACATGCCATGCTTACAGGCATGTAGTACACTCTATGTCCTTATACTTTAGCTAAGATGTCTGTGCTGATGTGCTTACAGGCATGTTCCAGCTCTCCATTGCTTTTACCTGTTTAGAAAAGTTTTAAGTTGTTAGCCAATCGGGTTTTAGTTTAGATTGTGAGGTCTGGCTCCAGCCAACGGAGATCAGACACAGCACTAAGGACAACCCCAAATGCATAAGGGATAAATTTGCATGTTTTCCTTTATTCTTTGTACTCTCATGGCAAGATGGCCAGTGAGAGTACCCTTCCTGCAGTCCAGGAAGTAAAAGTTGTGTTACTGAAAGATCCTTTGTCTCAGTGCTAATTTTTCTTTGGGGCACTGAGCATCTATTTCCAACATCTATTGCCAACAACCATTAATAAGCTGAAGCCAGAAAGAAAGAAAGGCCACAGGTTCTGTGTAGCTCAAGAAAGGATTGTATGGGCATGAAAGGCCTAGAAATTGACATGAATAGAACAATATTGTTAGAGAAGGCATTTTTTTTCCCCAAGAATACATTGAATTTTTTTTTTTAACTCAGAAGTCATCTTTGTAATGTTGGTTAAAATGCGTTAGGATGTCTGAAATATTTTTTGATTGTCTGTTTGATACGACTACTTACATATTTTTGTATCATAAAAAATGAAGGCACCCCACTACCTTCTCATGCTTAGCATTCATCATTTTTAATATATTTGTTTGAAAGAACTCTATTTAATATTCTAAGGAGATAAATATTTAAGACAACTGGTGGTTCCTTCATCTCTTTACTCTTTCCAAGAAAGGCCTTCTTTGTACTTGGTTATTTTGGCAAGTACTTATTGAGTGTATGTTTTATATAGAACTGCCAATATTCCCTGTGTATTGGGGTAATAAGTGAGAGTGTGTTTGTGGAGGGGAGGGTCCCCAAAAATGAAAGTCATAATTCCTGGGAGTTTTAGTTCCTAGTAGAAGAAAGAGTTGGGCTGGGCATGGTGGCTCATGCTTGTAATCCCAGTGCTTTGGGAGGCTTGAGCTCAGAAGTTTGAGACCAGCCTGGGCAACATAGTGAGACCACAGCCATTTGTGGTGGCACACACCTGTAGTCCTAGCTACTTGGGAGGCTGAAGTGGGAGGGATCATTTGAGCCTTGGAGCTTGAGGCTGCAGTGAGCGGTGATCGGGCCACTGCACTTTAGGCAACAGAGCAAGACCCTCTCTCAAAAAAAAAAAAAAAAAAAGACAAAAAAAGAACAAAGTAGCATGTAAGAAGTAGCATGTAGTTTTGTAACTGCAAAGTAACATAGTAAAATTTGAAAAGAATGTAATGATGAGATGTAATCAACACTCCTCTACTGCCCAGGGATATAGAGATTAAAAAGATGTAGTTTCTGCTCTAAAGATTCATACAGTAAGGGTGGGTGCGGTGGTTCACCCCTGTAATTCCAGCACTTTGGGAGGCCGAGGTGGGAGGATCACGAGGTCAGGAGATGGAGACTATCCTGGCCAACATGGTGAAACCACGTCTCTACTAAAAATACAAAAATATTAGCTGGGTGTGGTGGCATGCGCCTGTAGTCCCATCTACTCGGGAGGCTGAGGCAGGAGAATGGCTTGAACTTGGGAGGCGGAAGTTGCATGAGCCAAGACTGCACCACTGCGCTTCAGCCTGGTGACAGAGCAAGACTCCGTCTCAAAAACAAACAGACAACAAAAAAAGATTCATACCGTAATAGATTAATAGATCAGCACATAATTGAAGCTCAAAAATGTGACTACATTATAGATGCCTTCGGTACAAGAGAATGCATGGTGTGTTGGGGCCCACTGCTTTTAATGTTGAGAGGGATTAATTGAAGAATAGTATCATCATTAACCTAATTTCTATTGAGAATCATCTGCCTCTGTAAAACCAAGGTCATATGGCTAAACTTATTGTAACAGTGTGTTTAGCAAAAAATAAATATGCACATGGATAACCTAAAAACTATTTACTGGTCTTGTAGAGGTGAAATGTTGAACTATTAATATAAACTTTCCACAACAGATCATCTCAACACTTCTTACATAGTTTTAATTCCTCCACTAATTTATGACCTCTTTGGCCATCACTTAACTTTTCTCTGCCTGACCCTATTATGGCCTAACTTATGTAACTGAAGTAGTAATAGAAGGAGACACAAAGGTGGAAAGTGATCCTCTGTACACTTGGTGCGAAAAATTTATTCTCTGAATAAGTGTATTTTCTCATAGACAGGTTTGAAAACCATAGTACTTACAATTTTACTTTACAAAAAGAAAAAAAAATCACAGATACATAGTTCATGAGATAAGGGACATAGACCAAATATACTTGTATTTTTATGGCTGAGACTAAACTACAGTCATTCAGGTGCTACATAACAGTGTTTCAGTCAGTGAAGAACCTCATACATGGTGGTGGAATCATAAGGTTATAATGGAGCTGAAAAATTCCTGTTGCCTAGTATTTACTATACTATGCTTTTAATTGTTACATTAAAGTGCATTCTTTCTACTTATAAAAAAAAGTGAACTGTAAAACAGCCTCAGGCAGGTCCTTCAGGAGGTTTTACAAAAGGCGCTGTTATCATAGGAGATAGCTCCTTACGTGTTATGTGTTACTGCCTCCAAAGACCTTTCAGTGGGACAGGATGTGAAGGCAGAAGACAGTGATATTGATGATCATGTCTCTGTGTAGGTCTAGGCTAATGCGTGTGTTTGTTTCTTTCTTTATGTTTTTTTTTTAGAGACGTAGTTTTGCTCTTGTTGTCCAAGCTGGAGTGCAATGACACAATCTCTGCTCACTGCAACCTTCACCTCCTGGATTCAAGAGATTCTCCTGCCTCAGCCTTCCGAGTAGCTGGGATTACAGGCGCCCGCCATCATGCCCAGCTAATTTTTTGTATTTTTAGTAGCGATGGGGGGCGGGGGGAATCCACCATGTTGGTCTTGAACTCCTGACCTCAGGTGATCTGCCCGCCTCGGCCTCCCAAAGTGCTGGGATTCCAGGCGTGAGCCACCACATCTGGCCTTGTGTCTTAATTTTTAACAAATATGTTGAAAAAGTAAAAAATAAATAATTTTAAAAATAGAGAAAAGTTTATAGAATAAGTATATATTTTTGTACAACTATATAGTGTGTTTGTGTATTAAGCTAAGTGTTATTAAAGAGTCAAAAAGTTAAAAAAATGAGGAGTTTATAAATTTAAAAAGTTACAGTGAGCTAAGGTTAATTTATTCTTGAAGAACAAAAATATTCGAAAATAAATTTAGCATTGCGTAAGAGTATAGTGTTGATAAAAGGCATAGTACTGTATAGTCATGTCCCAGGCTTTCACATTCAACTCACCACTTACTTACTGACTTACCCAGGGCAACTTCCAGTCCTGAAAGCTCCATTCGTGGTAAGTGCCCTATAGAAATGTACCATTTTTTATCTTTTTTTTTTTTTTTAATAGAACGATTCACGAATTCGTGTGTCATCCTTGCGCAGGGGCGAGGCTAATCTCTGTAGTGTTCAAATAGTAGATGTGTTGCCAAAGCAAACACTTTTATACTGTTTTTACTATACATTTTCTATATTTAGATATATTTGAATACACAAATATCACTGTGTTACAACTGCCTGCAGTATTTAATACAGTAACAGGCTGTACATCTTTGTAGCCTAGGAACAATAGGTTATACCCAGTGGCCCAGGTGTGTAGCACGCTACACCATCTGGGTTTGCGTAAGTACACTATATGATGTTTGCACAACCACAAAGTCACCTAACCAGGCATTTCTCAGAAATAGTCTTCATTAAGTGACCCCATGACTGTAATGAAACGCTAAGTTTTGAGCCAGGAGTTTGTGTATAGAACTCTAGGAATGGCTTCATTAGGAATATGCATCTTTCTCATTAAACTCTGGGTCCCTTCGAGAGGCAGATTGTGTCTCTGAACTCAGTGGCCTAAATTTCTAAAATTATGTTTTCAAAAAGTTGCCCAGTTAGACGTCTCTGGGGAGTCCAGACTACAACTCCCAGAATGCCATGCTCCCTTTGCGCGCTCAGGAGCGGGTAGAGAATGTCCCAGCATTCATCGCGCCAGGTCGAGACCACAGTTCCCGCTACGCCCAGGGACACCGGGGAAAGCTTGTCAAACACCACTTGTTGCCATAGCATCCGGATTGGGTGAACCAATCCGAGCGTCCCTGCCGAACAGAGGCGGGCAGTTCGCATCCTCTACCAACCCGAGGAGTTTTTGCTGTGGCGCGTGACCGGAGGAGGCGGGAGTTCAGGACCGGCGCCTTCTCCTTGCTTCTGGGGTCGTGGCCTTGCTCCCGCTGTGCGGGAAAAGAATCTAGGCCCTTCCACGCGCTTGTGGGCGTGGGGGCCACAGAGTGCTCGTGGTTCCGCTCTAGGTCTCCTTGTGGGGGCAGTAACCGGAGCCATGGGTGGGACCTCCAGCACCCGCCGAGTCACCTTCGAGGCAGACGAGAATGAGAACATCACCGTGGTGAAGGGCATCCGGGTGAGTGCCCGTGGACGGGCGGAGGGCCAGTGTTCGGACTCACCCCATCTTCCCGGGACCCGCTCAGCGTGGTTTATGCCGTCCTGGCCCCCAGTGTTGTACGGCCAGAAGCCCAGGTGTCTGGGAAGAAGTCCAGAGTTTCAAGACGTGGGAGATTCATTCAGAGATAGTTCCTGGTTGTATGCCAGGTGCTAGGCACTGCTGGGGGCTAGCGGGGGATGCCAGGTTGAATTAGACCCTGCAGGGGCTCACAGTCTACTCGTAACTATACTGCGCACTAGCTGCAGGACTTTATTTGAAACGCATTCCTCAGTGTACCTGTCTGTGAAATGGGTCTCCTCCTGGGTTCAGAACCCAAACCCTGCTTTTCCACTGCCCACACCCTGTCTCCCAGGGTGAATTGGCATCTTAAGGAACGCTTTTATTTGCTTTGTGTTATTTAGTGCTCTCCCTCGGATATTACCCCCTCCTCCCACCCCCACAGTCTTTTCTGGCCTGCCTGGGGTAGCTTCTGGCTTCTCCCTGCTTCACTTTCACTTGCTATCTCCTCTTTCCCAGGCGCCTCCTCTGTGACCTGCCGCGCCGAAGTTTTGGACTAGGCCCAGTTGCTTCAGGACTAATGTCTGCCAGTCTGCTAGGGGCTGAGATAGGTTTGCAGTTTTTCAGATCAGTAGAAGTAATGTAGTCATTTCTGACCAACGTTGTCGAGGACTTTTTTAAAATGCCCTCTGCATGCACCGGATACATAAACTGAAAACTTGGTTTTTCTCTAGGGTGTCAGTATACCAGCACTAACTTCATTAACACTCTCTCCGCTGCGCCTGAATTTGGAGCCTCACATTTTTGGACGTATGATGCCTCAACCTAGTAAATAAAGCAATTTTGACTTCAGAAAGTTTTATAATACTTCATATATTTCTTTTCTGTTATCAACCAGCATAAATAAATTACATTTGTAAATTATTTTTGACAGTTGTTACCAGGAAATAAAACTTCTTAAATACTTAAAATGTTTAAAAAACTTTTCTTCTGAAACTGTTACCTTGAGAAGAATTTATTAAACTTTTCTTTATAGAAACTCAGACTGTCGAACTCAGTTTGTGGTCTGTGACCAGCATTTCTTTATATCGTACTCATTAATGGTAGTACTACATTTTGTAATAAACTATCTGAGGCTGCATTCTTTGAATTATTGTGGTTCAGTTACTACTCTCTGGAGTAAAAAGTTACTGTAAACTGTGGGTTTTATGCAGAGATTTTAAGACTCTTGCCATTAGGTCTTCGGTATGCTATTCAGAGTGAAAAATAATTAAAAAGCAAAGCAAAATAAGTTTTGGGTGAGAAGACATTGGTAGAAAAAATGTATAAATCCCAGGGCTGGGCACGGTGGCTTATGCCTGTAGTGCCAGCAGTTTTGGGAGGCTGAGGCAGGTGGATCACGAGGTCAGGAGTTTGAGACCAGCCTGGCCAAGATGATGAAACCCCCGTCTCTACTAAAAATACAAAAAATTAGCTGGGTGTGGTGGCATGCGCCTGTAATCCCAGATACCCGGGAGGCTGAGGCAGAGAATTGCTTAAACCTGGGAGGCGGAGATTGCAGTGAGCTGAGACTGCGCCATTGCACTCCAGCCTGGGTGACAGAGCGAGACTCTGTCTCAGAAAAAAAAAAAAAAGAAAAAATGATAAATCCATATTCTCATGCTTTAGTACAGACACAGTGCTAACAGCAAACAAAATTGAAAGAGAATGTGGCCACAGCACAGAGATTCATATCAAGAATTTGATAAGGTTGGATGGAATATCTGTGACAGTAGGGATAGGAATTCTATTAAAATGGAAAAATTGTCTTTTTAAAATTTTTGTTTTTTAAAAGGAAACTGTCCTCTGGCCATCTAACTAGACAGCATTCTTCATTTTTTTTCTTTCTCAGATAGTACATTTTATCTGTGTTGCTACAGTTCAAGCATGCTCATTCTGACCTCTATGCTTTTCTTCAGAATATACCCTTCACCTGGAATGCCCTTACTCTGGTCTCCGTTGCTTCAGATCCTCCTTTTACATGAATGTTTTGCAATCTCTCTGAGCTTTAGTTTTCTCATCTGCAAAATAATGGGGTTAAGTACCTCTCTCGGATCTCTGATATTTTCCAGCCCTGAAATCCTGTGAGTCTGGTGGCACTCTTAAGTTTCTTGTAGCCATACTTAGCCCATTGCAGTTTCCTTTAGAAGTGACATCCTTAAGTATTGAGTACACAGAGGTCATTCTGATTTCTTTGAGCTCATGATCAAAAGAGTGCCAGCTTGAAATTAAACAGACCTCAGTTTAAATCTCAGGTTAGATATTTATTTATTATTTAACCTGATTGCCTGTGTGATTTTTGTCTAGGTTTTCTGTAGATGTTTTCAGTTGATCTTACTATTTTTCCTGGTGAATTAAGCAGACATCAGTTTAAATCACAGGTTAGGTATTTATTAGCCTGTGGCCTTGGATAATTGATTTCTCATTATTTCCTTATCCATAAAGCATAATACCATCATTTCCCTTGAATGGTTGTGTTAAGAAGATGAGGTAAGGTATGTAAAGCACCTTGTAGATTTTCATTAAAAAGGCAGCCATTATTATGATAGGGTTCCTTTCACATCCAAAGTTATAAGATTCTTTGAAAGTGCTGTGCCATGTAGGGGAAAGAGCATGTGCCTTGGAACCAAGGAGACCTGGGTTGATTTCCAATTCTGCCTCTCACTAGCCATGTGGTTCTGGGCAAGTCATTCTTCATTATGTTTCCATATTCAGTATTTCTGGATAAAGCAGCCTACTTTCAGAATTGATGTATGTATCTAGCACAGTATCTAGTACTTTGACAGTGTTTGCACTTGTGAGTAGTAGCTGTTATTAGAGCTGTTCAAAAGAATGGATACATGAACTTATGTGAACTTAAAATGTTAATAAAAATAAGAGCATGTTGTGCTCTCATAGGTGGACCTAAAGGGGTATGGACTGGGAAATGGGAGTCTTGCATTCAGCCCTAATTGAGGGTGTGTTTTTTTTGACAATTGTAGACGAGTTTTAGTTCTTTATATTTTTCTTGTCTTGAAACAGTCATGTTTCCTTCTGAGACATGAGGAAGGATAAGAAACCGCGTTCTCAATATGTACGTAAGCCATTGTTTTTAGCTCAGTTGTTGAGAACATGGTGCCGATGAGGCACCAAACTTCAGTTTTGAACTGCAGTTGGGTTAGTTCAGCTTGGCTGAAGAAAACTTTCCAACTTTGCCCAGTTGTCTAGCATTTACGTCATTGGTTGTAAGGACTGAAAGTTTACCAAGCCTACCAATAATTCAACAGTCAGTCTCTGCTGGAAAGCGAATTCAGTGTTCTGTTACACTGTTAAAGGTAGCACAGATGGTCCGTTGTTAGGTTGGTTCGACTTAGGATTTTTTGACCGTGGTGGGAAAGTGACAAGCATTCAGTAACCTCAACTTGTGGCATTACCTTCAGCAAAATCGACTGAACCAAGGATCGTCTATAATTTCATCTTCATTTTTTACTTTTTAGTATAGTGACTTGGGTTCATTCCCTTAATACAAATATGTTGGCCATTACGAACTTTTTTTTGAATTGGAGTCTCCCTGTGTTGCCCAGGCTGATCTCAACTCCTGGGCTCAAGCTATCCTCCTGCCTCGCCCTCTGGGACTACAGGCATGTGCTACTCTGCCAGGCTCAGTCATCATTTATCTTCATGTATAAAGAATAACATTTAGTGAACAACATAAGGCTTTTGGTAACTATGTTGAATATTTATTTATTTATCTGGGACGAGTCTTGTCTATTGTCCAGGTTGGAGGGCAGTGATGCAATCTCAGCTTGCTGCAACCTCCGCCTCCTGGGTTCAAGTGATTCTTCTGCTTCAGCCTCCTGAGTAGCTGGGATTACAGGCATGTGCCACCATGCCCTGCTAATTTATTTTATATGTTTAGTAGAGGGGGGAGGGTTTCACCGTGTTGGCCAGGCTGGTCTCGAACTCCTGACCTCAAGTGATCTGCCCATCTCGGCCTCCCAAAGTGCTGGGATTACAGGCGGGAGAAGCGCGCCTGGCTGAATTTATTAATAGATTGTGTTTCTCTATTGTTGAGGTCCTTAATAGCAATGAAAGGACTTACCTCAAATTTTAAGTTTAACGTTTCTTCTCACATACCAAGTGTTGTTTTTCACGGAATTTATACGGTCTTGTTACTTCCCTTCGTCCTTAGCAATTGATAGCTTTTCTTCCCTCTTCTATAAAAACAACCTGTATTTTTACAGCTGATTCCAATTTTGAATCTGAAACTACTCATATGAGTTAGGTGTAAGGTCACTTTTGTGCCTTGCCCTCTTCTCAAGGCTAAAATAAATTTCTAGAGATGGAAAGACCAAGCATTTTCATTACTCATATTACATGTGCTTGATAGGATTTTTGTGAGCACTGGCTGTGCCTGCTTGGAAAGTGTGCTTACAACTCAATCTTCTGCAAGTTTATCTGAAACATCAAAGCTGTGAGTGAACTCAAGAGCAAATGTCAACTTCAATGAGTATCATTTTCAAAGATATATTTATCATGCTTTCTAGACATAAACAAATGTCTGCAGCTGGGCCTTAAAGTGGCAAGCTGAAATTCACAGGAGCTAGTTATGGTAGTACAGATACTTAATATGGAACATAACTCCTGCTTTGGGAAGTGTTGGCAGTTGAGACCCTAAACGAAGAGATTACTTAATATGGGATATTACTGAGGATTCTGAAGATAGTATGTTATCAGAGACTACAAATTCTGTCAGCCGTTGGGAGTGTTGAAGAATGTCGTACAAATAATTTTGTTAAGTAGAAGATGATTAGCTCCTTTCAGCTTTAGAGTCTGTGAAGCTCTTGGGCTGAGTACCATCTTAAGTTGCCTAGGATTTCATAAAGATAGAGATTATGGTTTCTACTAATGACAAATATAAAGAAACAGAAATTACAAATATAAGCTAAGAATTACATATTTCATATATATCTATCAACATGTGTATGGGTTCCCTCTCCCCCTTTCCCTTAAGTATTTGGGACTAATTTCTCCCAAATAATAATGGCAGTTTTTAGAGCCTATGTCTTAAAAAGGTAATTGTAAAGCAAATTAATACTCAACAAAGAAAATGACCTATGCTAAGTGGAAGGAGGATCAAGAGAGAAAAATAGGTCTGAGTTCTTGAATCATTTTGCTAGGACACATCTGGAAGAAGATAGAGAAACTGTTATGGAGGCGGGAGGCTGATTTGTTTGTCTCATGTGGCTCGTAACTTTACCTCTTAGAAGGGCCACTGAAGAGTTTTTCTTTTTCTACTTTGTTCCCTGGGAACAGAAATACTTTCTCTTTGTCCATCTCACTCAGTCTCCTGTTTCTGAGAAAATTCTGTCTTCTGGATTGGTGGGTGGTGTGTCTGGCACTAATTTTGGATAAGACCAAACAAGGTGGGTAGGAAGAGATGAGTGGGAAGACTGTAGGAGACGACAGGTGTCCTTTCCCCCTCTGTGGGGTGCATTGGTGTGGTGAGTACCGCAAATTTAAACTTGGCAAGCTCTGTTTGCTTAAATTTGTCTTTAGGAGCATTAGAGAATAGGGTGGACAGTCAAGTTCAGTGGACTGAATATCGGCAAACCTGCTTCTCTTGATTGCTCCTTACATTGGAATAGTGGTTCTTTTAGTTCATAGACCATTGTGGATCTGCAGGCTGTGAACTCTGCCCAGGACCATGCAGTAAGCAGACAATTTTGCATACAGTTGAGGAATTGACCCATGGACTACTCAGTCTGTGGACCTCAGGGTGTAATTCCCAGTATCAATGTGTGTGGGGGTGATTTCGCTATTCTTTACTATAAATAATTTCTGTAAATTGCCCTTGGTATTTGCCTTGATGCAGATTCCAGAGGTGTCTGGAAAGCTAGTATAATAGTTGTAGGTCAGTATAAAGGAAAAGGCTTTTCTAAAACAAGTGCCCTGTTGAGGAAAAGATGTGTTTTCTGAAGAAGATACTTCTTACACAGAGGCTGCTTATCCAGCTCTCGCAGAAGTTTACGTTGTGCCATTGACCCCCATTTTGGGTCAGTTTTCATCAGAAAGACAAGTTGTTCTACAGCTACGTATTATGTGTATAACTCTGGCCAGCATCTCTAAAGCTTGTCAGCTGCCTCACCAGTGAGTACCCCTGTTCACAGAGGAGATCAGGTGAGTATGCAGGTCTGAACTTAACTATTGCAACGGGAAGGTTAGCTCAGAGAACATTAACTGTAGATACAGATAATAGCACAGCGAGACTATTGCCTCATATCTACATTGCTATGAGCAGACTGGGGATATAGGGTGATAGTACTGGAGTTGGTAGAGGTGCAACTGTAGATGGCCATGAGTGCTGCTTTGGAAGGGCCTAAGGATACAGTTGCTGAATGATTGTAAGAACAAGAGAAAGGTTGCCTCTTAATATGGCAGCCCTATAATATGTTTATCAACTCTCTACTATAGGTTTAGTAGATACTCCTTTGGAGCATGCTTATAAGTTTACTGAACTATAACCAAATACCCCACTGGGAAATACTTTGAATTGACATGAGAATTTGACGTTAAGTAGCAACTTGAGGCATCAGAGAAGCCTCACAAAGAAAAAAAAGAAATTAGTGATTAGGTTGAAAGAGACATTCTACTTCTACCCAGAGAGCATAGATAGAGAAAAATGAGCACCTTCTATACCCATACCAGGACTTTGGCAGCTGCTGCCTGTAACAGCTGTAGGCCTAGTCCTCATGTACCGAATAGTGAAGGAATCAGTACAAGCTCAGACCCAGTTGAGAAGAATGAAACAAAATGAAATAAAAAGTCCCTGTGGCTGGAGCTATATGGGTAATAGCTTTACCAAATATTTGTGTAGCCAATTATAGTTTATGGTGCAAAAGACTATAATCCCTCCACAAAATCTCTGAGAGTAAATGTTATTTTCATTTTTTCAGATGAAAATAGTAACTTTTCAGATGCAAGCTTATAGCTAACACTTGATTTTTGAGCTTTATGTATATTATATGTCAGTTAAAATAGCTTTGATTCTAAAAATGAAAGCTCATTTTTTTCCCTTTAAGAGGAAGTGATGTATTTTTATTACATGCATGGAATTGAAGGAGTGTGTTATTTAATAGTAGAGCATTGGACTAGAGACTGGGAATGACTGCTTCTGGTCTGGATGCTGCCAGTAACTGAATGTTACTCAGGGTCTCTTTTTTTCTCAGGTATAAATTGAGTCAGTCTTATAGGGATTTTTCTAGGATTTATCATAGCTTTGCAGATGAATTTCAGCAACATTTCCAGTGGCTGTCAGTTGTGAGAAAGATGCAGCTGGCCCTGGCATTTTCAAATAGAAAGTCCTTGGCACTTACTTGTCTTCCAAGAAGGGAGTTGTAGTTTTTTCCTTCAGAGCACATACACAGCATTTGATCTGTAGTCCTTCCCTTTTCCATCTCACTTCCATTCTGGTTTGGACCCTGAGATAAAAGTAACTATTCAGGTATAGACTATTTGGTTCACTGATGTATCACAGGGCCTTGATTAGTGCCTGGCCTGGGAGACGTTTGTTGAATGAATGACTTAGTTTATAGGAGCTTGCAATCTAGTGGAAAGGCAGAAAGGTGCATGTGGAAAGGCCAGTACCTGTTCTTTCATTGAGACAACATTGGAGGTTTGAGAAAGGAGCAATGGGCACAAGGAATAGTAGCTTTAGGTAGGCAGGGATGGAATGGAGTGGGGAACTGGTTTGGTCAGTGAAGGTTTGGATGTTTAGACTGGGTCTTGAAAAGTGACTCCTTCGCAAGGGGCCAGGAGAGAAGGCAATGTAGGCATGTGTAAAGCCAAAGAGATGGGCTTAGAACAGGGTATGAAATATTAAGGAAAAAACTGTAGAATCTGAGGTTGGAGAGTGAGACCATCACCAGATGATGAAGTCTGGAATGCTGTACAAAGAATTTGAATTTTTCTGTAAATAGATGGTAGCTATTGAAGAATTTGAGGCAGGGAGTTACCATTTATCACATTTACATTTTAGGTAGATAGTACCAGGAATTAGGGCAGGAGAAATGGGATGAGAGGAGATGAATTCATTAAGTATTTAGGGATTGATGAAATCATGGCTAAGAATGAGAGAGAAGAGCTGACAACAGTCCTGTGTTCAAATTAAGAAGCTGGGTGTTGGTGGTGTCATTAGTGAGGTAAGGAAAGCTGGAGAAAGAAGAGATTGGCAAACATGAGTTCAATTTTGGACACTTTGGGTGTGAGGTGCTTCTGGTCTGCCAGAAGGAAGGTGTTCATTAGGCAATTCAGTGTGGAGACTGGGCTTCTGGGATATAGGTCTTAGGCTTGAGCTAATGCATTTATTAATAGAATTTATTAGTTTTTCAACAGCAGTTAGAAATCAAGAGATTGGATGAGAGTACCAGTACAAGAGCACATACAACGAAAAGGGAATTGGTGGCGCATGCCTATAATCCCAACTATTCGGGAGGCTGAGGCAGGAAAATCTCTTGAACTCGGGAAGCGGAGGTTGTGGTGAGCTGAGATTGCACCATTGCACTCCAGCCTGGGCAGCAAGAGTGAAACTCCATCTCAAAAAAAAAAAAAAAAAGAGAATAAGGGCAAAAGACAGAATGTTGGGCCCCTCAGCATTGAAGGGTAGGCAGGAGAGGGGAAGCTGCAAAGATAGTAAGATGTGACCAGATTCCTAGGAGAACCAGGACAGCGGATGTCAGAAAAGTCAAGGAAGAGGCTTCCGGAAGAGGGGAGTGGCCAGAGGTGTTAGATGCTAAAGGGAAGTCATATAAATAGGGCATTTTATAAATATAAAATATTTATTTACATAAATATCAGAAGTTATTTGTTTGGTCATTGGTGATTTCTACGAGCGGACGTTCACTGTTGCATTGAGGGTAAAAGCCAGAACGTGGTGATTTCAGGAAGTGGTAATGGGAAGACTCTTGAGACAGGAGAATGATCTCCCAGTTACTTGAAATGGAAATCCCGGGGTCTTCCCTGATGACTTCTGCTTTACTCCCACATCTACTCAGACTGCATGG